>JAPDVR010000016.1:40156144-40258644 GCA_026230005.1 Gila orcuttii
GGATACAAAGTGTTGGACACACAAGACTCATCGATGGACGAGGGCAATGAATGCTATCCCGTCTGGTCCGAGCCAACAGAAGGTCTAGTGTGGCATAAGTCACACACAACTTTAATGATGTTATGGGAAGAAGAAGTTTTATTTATATAGCGCCTTTCCATAGCTCAAGGTCGCTTTACATGGGAGGAATGTGTCACAACACACAGTGCATCACATTCTGCTGCGTTGGGGCCAAAGACCAATCAGAGTGTCTATGATGACCCCTGTCCCCCTTCAAAAGAGTCTACAATGAGTATGAACATAATTCATGTGCCTGGGAAGCAGCTGATCACAGCAGATGTGATGTCAAGAGCACATGTTAAATGGACTGATAACTTTAGTGATGTCATAAGGCCCACTGAAAAGGGGAGCCAACTTCCGAGTGGGCGTCTGAAGGGGTAAATTGCATGTGGAGAGCTAAACTCTCTGTCCACACACATCCCTGGGAGCTTTGGACCGGCGACGGTTGGCGACACGACGGTTCCCTGGTCCGGCAAAGAGCTGACCTCACCCTCCTCCAAGTGCGACGACAGTGCAGTATAAAGGCCTAGACAGAGGGAACAGCGGCATCGGGTTCCTGAGAGGGAAACAGAGGCAGGTGGTCCAGATAACAAGAAAATGGGGACAGGCCAGTGGACGACGACGGCAGAGAATTATGAGCGTACTCCTGTCGGCAGAATTCCCTCCAAAAGTTAGAGACAGACTGGGGTCCCCTGTCCGAAACCACATCAGAAGAAAGCCAGTGAATCCTAAAGACGTGATCCATGACCACCCGCACAGGTTCTTTAGCCGATGGAAGCTTAGGGAGAGAGACGAAATGAACCGCCTTAGAAAAACGGTCAGCGACAGTAAGAATCACTGTATTGCCGCTGGAGGCGGGCTGTCTAGCCGGTTCCTGAGTGGGGCGAGGCGCCGAGGAAGAGCGAAAACTCGACAAGGGCTGGAGCGAGCGTCGAGGCATCACATGGCTCATCGCTTTTGTGCGCTTCTGCGTCTTGGAGAAACGCTCCGTGACTGACTCCACGACGTCACCAAAGAGGCCGGAGACAGAGACTGGAGCGTTAAGGAGCGTCTTGCTATCCGCGTCCTACAGGTCAGCTAGGGTTAACCACAGGTACCTGTTAAAGATGATCATAAAACCCATGGAGCGCTCAATGGCCTGGGCAGAGCGTTTGGTCACCATAAGCTCAAGGTCCGTCGTCGTGTGCAGATCCTTGATGACATCAGCGTCCATGTAGAGCTTGTCAGCCTGGTGGGCCGTGAATCTGCACGGCTTGGACGGCAGGCTGAGGTACGGGCTCAAAGAAGAAGTGTGCGGTGACGGCTTCCGTCCCTACCTCGTGGGCAAACATAGCCCGCGCGACAGAGTGGGTGCACGCCTATTGGGGTGCAGACCACGACTTCACCACGTGCTCGTGGACATCCGGAAAGAATGGAGTCCTCCTCCTCGAAGCAGCCTGGCGGCGGCCGGACTGGAGATGCCACGAGTAAGCTTGCGAGAGAGTCAGGACCTCGGTCTAACGTCTCATCCGAAGGACGGTGCTTGTTACAGTATAGTGTCCCCATCACTACACTGGGGCGTTAGGACCCACACAGACCAAAGGGTGAGCAGCGCCCCCTGCTGGCCTCACTAACACCTCTTCCAGCAGCAACCTGGTTTTCCCAGGAGTCTCCCATCCAGGTACTAACCAGGCTCAACCCAGGCTCAACCCTGCTTAGCTTCAGTGGGCCACCAGTCTTGGGCTACAGGGTGATATGGCTGCTGGCATTGTGTTCAGCTGTGCGAGAGCGTACGTAAAGAGGGAGAAGAGAAACAAGCTGAGGAATCAAACTTGACTCCTGACAGTGAAGAGCTTGCCAGCCACAGAAACAAGGCTGAAACAAATAGTTGAAGAACAAAAAGCTTACTCAGTCTGTGAGAAAATCCGTCAGTACTGCCAGTCTGGGTGGCCAGAGAAAGGTGGCCTGCAGAAAGAGCTGTAGCCATATTGGCAAGAACGAGGGCATTTTTCCACAGTGGGAGACCTCCTTTTAAGAGGACAAAGGATGGTCATACCCAGATCCATAAGGCAAAAGATACTGAACATTTTTATGCAGGCAATGCAGGGATCTGTGGTGTCATCAGTCCCAAGATCTTATCTGATTGGCAGAGAGGATGGAGTGATTTGGAGAATTCGGGCTTATCTCCGCCCAATTCATCGGTGAGACAACCCATGCCTGAACAAACTTAGGGACGTTCTTATGTGACCCGCTCCGTAAGACACCCACCTAATACTAAGATGATGGACTTGTAGAGAGAAAAAGAAAAAAAGAGGTTAAAGAAAAAGTTCTGCAATGAGGGGAAAGATAATGTGTTGAGTTATTAGAGTATATTGCTTTTTGAAAAGGGGGGCTTCTTTATGTAATAGGGGAGGTGTTTTGCAAAGGGAATAATTGTTTAAGGTCTGGTGTTACCCAGACACATATGGACGGTGAACAGACAAGTAAAGTTTGTTATGATATGCTACTCCCTGTGTCCCGTCTTGTGCTTCCCGTTAACATAACAGACATCAGGAAATAATATACAATCTTTAAAACTTATTCAGAGAAATGGCACTGACTGTGTATGGATTTTCAAAAACATGAAGCTTTATTTCCAAGCATTTACTGTCACTCCAAGCAAGATTATGTACATAAAATAATCTATTTTGAGTTAGTTCAGTTACCTCTTCAGTAGACACACCCATCTTAATTTCTATATATCACCTATTCTGGTTGAAAAGACCAGAAACATTAAAGGTAATGGTGAAAGTATTAATTAATGTACATACATACATACAATAGCAGTCAAATGTTTTGGTTCGGTAAGATTTTTAATGTTTTTAATGTTTAAGTCTTGTCTGCTCACCAAAGCTGCATTTATTTGATCCTTCAGAAATCATTCTGATATGATGATTTGCTTCTCAGAAAACATTAATTATTATTATCAATGTTTATTATAAAAAAAAGAAATTCAGGATTCTTTGATGAATAGAAAGTTTTTAAAAACAGCATTTATTTGAAATATAATCTTTTGTAACATTATAAATGTCTTTACTGTAACTTTTGATCAATTTAATTCATTCTCAAATAAAAGTGTTGATTTATTTTATTTATGTCTCCAAAAAAATTTTTTAACACCCGGTAGTGTATAATGTTACAAAAGCTTTATATTTCAGATAAATGCTGTTCTATTGAACTTTCGATTCATCAAAAGAATCCTGAAAAAAAATGTAAAGAACTGTTTTCAACCTTGATAATAATGATAAATGTTTCTTGAGCATCAAATCATCATATTATAGTGATTTCTGAAGGATCATGTGACACTAAAGACTGGAGTAATGATGCTGAAAATTCAGCTTTGATCACAGGAATAAATTACACTTTATATTCACATAGAAAACAGCTGTTTTACAGCTGATGAGCAGAAGAGACTTCTTTTAAAAACATTAAAAATCTTACCGATCCAAAACTTTTGACTGGATGTTCTAAAAACTATTAATGTGCGACTGATACGCTGTAATGGGGTGATTTTAGGTCAGTGTTTTGGCTGTAAATCAATGATGCCCTGTGCCGGTATAGGGAATCGTGAGATGGCCGCCTTAAACACTTATGATGGCTTCAACACCCAATACTCTCTGCAGGACAGACCCACTATCAGTTCTGCTGTTGTTCATTTAGTGCTTTTGTGCAATGAGGACCTTGTCATGTCGCCGGAAATAGAGTAATCATCAGAATGTGTAGTGATCCAAGGCCCTTAAAGTCCCACTGAAGTGCCATGAAACACACAGCATTATTCTGTGTGTTGACATAATTTCGACTGAAAGACAGGCGGGACATATCGAGAAGCTCCTCCTCTTTAAAAAAGCATTTGACAGCTTATTACAGCCACAGTCTAATATATTCCCCTCTTAGATTTAATATGAACATGTTACTAAAGCAAAACAGTGAACTTAATCATGCTGAGGATGTGTAGTTTGAAAAGTATGTAAGTTATGTTGGTGCATGATGGCATCTGTGTTTTCTCTTCTACTCATCAGTGCTGTTTCTAATGAGTCTGTCTAACCGTTTCTCCTTCTGATATCCTCCATATCGCTTTAAAATACAGAGTTCTGTGCAGAATTCAATGGGTCCGATATGTTTTTTATCCACTCTGTGTATCGTGTCTCTGGACCGGATCTGCGGCGCTTTTCACGTGACACTAACACTAACATGAAACCAGACTTCATTCACCCCAGCTTATCTGTCTGAATCGTTCCCTATCTCCTATATAGTGCACTATGTGACATTCAATATGTAGAAAATAGTAAATGTTTGAACAAGTGACTGATTTCAGCTGCAGATTCAGTGTTTATAATGTAGGGGGTGGAGCTTCAGATTCTAGAGAGCATTTGATTGGAAAAACAATATTTTTGTTTCATTTATTTATTATGCAATAATAACAAATATAAAAACTAAACAAAACAGTAATGAACAATAGTAGACAATAATGAGTTACAAGACAAAACCACAAAGAATATTAAATTAGCTTAAATGTTTTTCACCATGATTGTCTTGATAGAGTTTTTAGATTTCCTCAAGGAGTTTAGATACATATCAAACTCTTTCTTAAACATTAAAAGGAAGGATTTTTCTTTGAAAATTTACATTTGTGAATATAAAAGTTGGCAAGAAGTAGTAAATTAATTACAAATTTAAAATAAGAAGGGTCTAAACACAATTTTTGTTTTATACAGAATTTTGAAGATAGAAATACTATTATTAAATTTAGGTTTATAATGAACTGGACAGCAATTGTGAAATTTTTATTTAAAAAATGCACCCTGCCCCACATGCTCACCGGTAAACGACGTTCGCTCAAATTCCACTCTGACATTAAATTTCTCTGTACTGTAGGCTAGGCCTGAGCCATTAAAGAAAACATATTTAGTTTTATATTTATGTTTAAATAATATGTTATTTTTAAATTGCATCTATGTTGATTATATGAAAAGTTATGAGTAATCATAAGATGCGAAATATTTCGGAGACATCATTTTGACCACATTAAATATTGTTTTGTATAAAACCTTTCTTTAAAGTGAATTTCGTTTTGTATGAATTGTATCTTAACCCTCTGATGGTCTTAAAAAAAAATCACACTTGTGGTCTTCGGGGTCTATTGGACCCCAGACAATAAAATTTAATTTTGTAACAGAACAATATTTTTTTTTCTAACAAATATAATTTTTCTCTGTTTATTAATGTTTTTACTCAACATTTGTGCAGTTTTTGGAGGATTTATGATTTATTTTTAATTTCTCTAAATAAATAAATAAATAAACATTTATTTAAATAGTTTTTTTCCAAAAAAAACAGCATTTTACGTTAAATTAAATTTATTAAAAACCCAGATTTCAAAATTTCATTCCTGGGGATACCATGGATAATTTTACAAGGTTTAATGTAAGATTTTACAAGGATAATGTAAGCCCATTTTTTTTTAAAATACAGGTTAAAATTTGTAATAAATCACTTTAACCACTAGATGGCTATAGAGCTCCATAAGGCCTATATGCTATTTGAATTACTGAAAGATTCTAAAGTTCCCTTTCGTTGTCACTCCGAGTTACGTCGGATGACGACGAATGGGGTTTCGCTTAGAAAGCCTATCAACTTCGAGTATTACAAAACGAGCCAATGGCAAAGAAATGCCATGGGTCTGCGGAATTTGCATGACGTAACTCCGCCCCACCTCGTGGGTATAAAAGGAGGAAGTCCGCAACAGCAGTTTATGTTTTCGCTTCGGAGCCAAGTGTATTCTTCTCTCCACAAGCCAACTCTGAATTATCAGCTTCACGAACGAGTGCCTCGAGTGTTGGTGTGACGGCGATCTCCGGCGAGTGCATGCATCCTGCTTATCTCTGCAGTGGTTCATCAGAGAGCGCGTGCTTCCCCGGGCGCTTCAACACTTGAGTTTTCTCTCTAAAAGAGCGCACGCGGCACGTCTTTTTAAAGACGGCTCGCCCGTGCATTTAAAAAAAAAAAAAAAAAAAAACGAATGGTTGCGGCAGCTTGGTATCGGACTCTGATGGGCACGAGCGTTGTCTGGTATGTTTGGGCTTGATCATACTAGAGCAGCGCTCGTGGATGACTCATGTTCTCTCTGTGGGAACATGATCATCGCGTCATATAGGTCGAGACTCGGTGAACTCGCAAGAGTGAGAGTCCCCTCATCCACCCCCCGATCTTCGGCTGGTGGCCAGGGTGACCTGAGGGTGTTGGTCTGGAACAAGGCGCCGACTCCGTGTCCGTGACCCCAGCCTCCCCTCAACGGTGGTGCCCGCTAGTGAATAGGTGATTCCCACGAGTCTACCCTCTGGTGGCCCGTGTGTTTCATTTAAAGCTACAGAGGATGATACTATGTTTGTAGCAGCTTCACAAGGTGGGTTTGATTCTCTGCGAAGTGACGACTCGTCACAGCTGCCACCCTCTGGTGTGCATACGGCTGTGCCTGAGTCTGATCCAGAGATGACGGCCATGCTTTCCTGGGACGATTGGTTTTTGGGTAAGGCCGCCGACCCTCGTCCACGGCAAACCCCAATACCTTCCCTCCCGGACATGCATGATGAGATCTCGAAGTCCCAGAAGACCCCCTGGTTTTCTCGGGACCGCTCGCTGATCTCATCCGCCTTTCCCCCCTCGATGGGGCCGCTGTCACGGGTACACTGGGGTTCCCCCGGCTGAACGCTCTGTTGCGATGCTATGTGTCCTCAGAGTGCTTCTTCTCGGCGCAATCCTAAGCACCCGCCCGTGGTCTATGGTTTTCGTCTACATTTGTGGCGAGATCCTATAGCACCACGGGACTGGCAGCCGCCTCTCTGCAGGCCATGGCCATTCTGCTGGTCCTCGACCCAGATGCTCATGGACTTGCACGAGGGCGGGACTGACCCAGGGCTCTTCACTGAGTCGCGCGCCGCCACTGACCTTGCTCTCCGAGCGACGAAAGTGGCCGTACGCTCCCTGTGTCAGGTGATGCCTACCATTCTGTGGCTGAACCTGTCTGATGTGCTGAATGTCACGCGGCCCCGTCTGTCCGACGTTCCCATATCCCAGGTCGGCCTCTTCGGCGGTGCGGTTGAGAACTTCGCCCAACAGCTCTCAACCGCCCATGTGCAGACTGACGTGATTCTGTCCCGATGGCCCGCCGTCCGCTCAGATCCCTCGGTCTGCCCACTGCCGAAGGTGCCCCCCCAGAGGCTCCCACCCCGCCCGTTTAAAGAGACAGGCCGGCTCTGGAAGCCGCGGGCGGACGCCACAGCCCTCTCCAGCCCCGCCCCCCACTACGTGCCGGGTTAAGCGGCGCTCCTGAGACGGGCTCCACAGAGATGGGACTCAGTTCTTCCAGGAGTTGGTAGCAGGACAACTCCTTTCCCCGGGGAAAAATCCTTATTCTCCTAAGAACTGACTCTCCCGTCTCTGGGAAGACAGAGTTCTCGGACGACACAGAGCGCCGCCCACAAGCCGTGCTCTCCTCGTCCCCCTCTGTCCCAGAGGTGCTTGACACGGCGTGCCGTCCACGGACCGCTTCGCCCCATCCCCCTCTGTCGCCAGACCCCTGCCAGAGCAGGCCCCCGCGGGACGACCAGCATGGTCCTCCCCTGGCCCCCTCTGTCAGGGCGCGGTTGCTAACTGTGCCCCCACACCGGGCCGCTATGCCGTCCACGTCAGGGCCAGTTACTCCGCCTCGCTGCCCCTCCGGGGGGACGTCTGTCGTCCGCTTGATCCCGCTGGTTCAGTTCCTGGGAGCCTGGTTAGAGCTTCCCCGTCTGTTCCGCTGGATCGCGCGCACCATCAGGCTCGGCTATGCGATTCAGTGCGCTATGCGCACGGTCTCCTCCCCGCTTCAGGGGAGTCCGCTCCACTTTGGTCGGTGGCAATGCCCCTATCATGAGAGCAGAGATTGCCACCCTGCTGGCGAAGGGTGCAATCGAGACTGTCCCTCCAGCCGAGATGAGGTCCGGGTTCTACAGCCCCTACTTCACTGTCCCCAAGAAAACCGGTGGGTTACGGCCAATCCTGGACTTGCGCGTGCTGAACCGTGCAGGCTGCCGTTCAAGATGCTCTCCCCCAAACGCGTTCTCGAATGCGTGCGGCCCAGGATTGGTTTGCAGCGATCGACCTAAGGGACGCCTACTTTCATGTCTCCATTCTTCCTCGACACAGACCGTTCCTACGGTTTGCTTTCGAGGGGCAGGCATACCAGTACGCGGTTCTCCCTTTCGGGCTAGCCCTGTCTCCTCGCACCTTCACGAAGGTCGTCGAGGCTGCCCTTGTTCCACTTCGGGAACACGGGGTTCGCATCCTGAGTTATATCGACGACTGGCTGATCCTAGCTCACTCTCGAGATCAGGTTTGCGAACACAGGGACCTAGTGCTCCGGCACCTAGCTCGTCTGGGCCTTCGGGTCAACTGGGAGAAGAGCAAACTTTGCCCCGTGCAGAGGATCTCTTTTCTCGGTATGGACATCGACTCGGTCGCCATGTCCGCGCAGCTTACGAGCGAGCGCGCGCAGTCACTGCTGACTTGCCTGAGACATCTCAGGAGCAAGAATGCGATTCCACTGAAACATTTTCAGAGGCTCCTGCGGCATATGGCATCTGCAGCTGCGGTCACGCCGCTCGGATTGCTTCATATGAGACCGCTTCAGCTTTGGCTTCGCGACCGAGTCCTGAGGTGGGCATGGCATCAAGGCACGCTCCGGGTACCAGTTACTCCGACCTGCCGTCAGTTCCTCACCCCGTGGTCGAACCTCAGTTTTCTCAGGGCGGGTGTCCCCCTGGAACGAGCTTCCCGGCATGTTGTGGTCTCCACGGATGCCTCCACCACGGGCTGGGGCACCATGTGCAATGGACATGCTGCTGCGGGCTCCTGGACAGGACCCCAGCGGCTATGGCATGTCAATTGCCTCGAGTTGTTGGCAGTACGCCTTGCCCTGCACCGCTTCCGGGCGTTGCTCAGGGGTCAACACGTACTAGTCCGCTCAGACAATACCGCTACTGTAGCGTACATCAACCATCAAGGTGGTCTACGCTCCCGCCGTATGTCACAACTCGCCCGCCACCTCCTTCTATGGAGTCAGAAGCATCTGAGGTCGCTTCGAGCCATTTTCATTCCCGGAGCCCTGAACTGTGCAGCCGACGAGCTCTCACGGCTTCAGCCCCTCCCTGGAGAATGGCGACTCCATCCCCAGTCGGTTCAGCTGATTTGGGACCAGTTCGGGGACGCACAGATAGATCTGTTTGCCTCTCACGACTCGACCCATTGCGCCCTGTATTTTTCCCTGACCGAGGGCACGCTCGGCACGGATGCACTGGCGCACAGCTGGCCGCCGGGCCGCAAATATGCGTTTCCCCCAGTGAGCCTTCTTGCGCAGACCTTGCGCAAGGTCAGGGAGGACGAGGAGCAGGTCATTTTGGTCGCGCCGTATTCAGGGCCGGCTCTAGCCCTTTGGTTGCCCTAGGCGAGATTGAGTTTTGCACCCCCCCCCCCTTATTAAAAATACTTACAAATGATAAAAACTAAACAAAAATTCTCTTATAGTCTCTCCAAAACTTCAACAAGCAAATTATGACTTCAACTGTATAATAAATTGTTCATACAAATGCTACAAAGAACGTTCAATGATATTTCTATCATCCTACATAGTTGCATTGTAGCTGAAGGGAAAGGCTCTCTCCAAGCAAAGGTTGTCTCACTGGATAGTGGACGCCATTGCCTTGGCTTATCAGCAGCAAGGTCGACCGTGCCCCCTTGGTGTGACGGCCCACTCCACCGGAGTGTGGCATCCTCTTGGGCTCTAGCGCATGGCGCCTCGCTAACAGACATCTGCAGAGCTGCAGGCTGGGCGACACCTAACACATTCGCCAGATTCTATAATCTCCGAGTGGAGCCAGTGTCCTCTCATGTACTCGCTTCAACTAGCTAGTACCGGACCCGCTCAAGTGTCTTCGCTTGCTCGCCATTCCACTCCTCGGACTGGATCCGTGCGATATTCTCCTCAGGTGAGCTTTTCCGAAAGCCCTGAGTTCCTCCAGCACTCCTGACGTCGGCGCCAGTGTCTCTTGCCTGCGCGTCGGCTAGGTGCCTCCCGTGTGCATGGTCCCTCCCCTGAGCGACCCCCACATGTGTATTTCCACTGTAAGCCTCTCTGAGCATGTGTCTTTCCCTTGGCAAGCCACCTTGCCACCCCTGGGGTTGAAATATTCCACCTGCGGCTGGACACCCCAGTGTTCTCCATATGTTCCTTCGGGTCATATGTGTATTCTCTAAGTCCCCCCCCTCTGGGTTGGCATTAATTGCATACTTCCCCTAGCTTGGGATATGCTTCCCAGTGTACCTTGGTATTCCTGTGTTAAATGGAGTCCTTCGTCCAGTCTAGGACAGGGATCTCGATTTACGCAGGGCACTGGAAGACAGCTGAGAAGGTGGCGTGATTAGACTGGTAACCCCATTCGTCGTCATCCGACGTAACTCGGAGTGACAACGAAAGGGAACGTCTCGGTTACGTATGTAACCCTCGTTCCCTGAGTAGGGAACGGAGACGTTACGTCTGCCTGCCACTTTCCGCTGTACCGCGGGGATCGCCTGAGCTCAGTCTTGGCTCCTCAGCGAAGAAACATAAACTGCTGTTGCGGACTTCCTCCTTTTATACCCACGAGGTGGGGCGGAGTTACGTCATGCAAATTCCGCAGACCCATGGCATTTCTTTGCCATTGGCTCGTTTTGTAATACTCGAAGTTGATAGGCTTTCTAAGCGAAACCCCATTCGTCGTCATCCGACGTAACGTCTCCGTTCCCTACTCAGGGACCGAGGGTTACATACGTAACCGAGACGTTTCTAAAGTTGGATTCAGTTGGATTCAGTTGGATTCATATATAAAAATTTTAAAACACAATTATAACAAAAATAAAATACTTTTTGTCAAAGTTTAGCATTTTTTTGTACTGAAAAAAACAACAGTTTTTCAATAATGTTACAGTATGATTATAATCAAACCTGAACAACATGTTACAAAAATAAATGTTGGAGTCTTAAGATTTTATCATTTATTTCAACTGAACTACAATAACAAATTAGCAAATAAAGCAGTAAAAAAAAAATTGTAAAAAAAAAAAGATTTGCGTTATGTTCTGCGTTGTTTCTGATTTTGATGATGAATTTTGTCTATTTTGAGTCCAATGATAAATAAATATGTATTTATTTATTTATAGATATTTAAAATATATAATAAATCCTCCAAAAACTGCACAAATGTTGAGTAAAAACATTAATAAATAAAGTCAATTTATATTTGTAAAAAAAAAATATTGTTCTGTTACAAAATTAAATTGCATTTTTTGGGGTCCAATGGATCCCGAAGACCACTAGTGTGACTATTTTTGTCACGCCTACATAAAAACAGATAACGTTCCATTTTAATTTTTTTTTTGTAGATCTAGGAAGTGTTGAGAGCCATAGGAAGTTTCATACCATTTGGAAAAAGAGAACATTTTTATTAATTCAAGCTAAAGTCATTTGGGGTCCAATGGACCCCACCGTACATAGGCAATGTGTTTCTAAAACACTTTTTGCTAAATTTGAAAGAGCAGTCAAAATTCCCAGTACCACCTGTACCTGCTGTGGCGGACTACTGTCATCCCGACATCAGTCGCCGCTGGCAACACACACAGAGCAGCTGGCCAGCAATCAACACACACACCTGACAGCTATCTCTCTTCATCCCGACATCAGTCGCCGCTGGCAACACATACACAGCAGCTGGCCATCAATCAACACACACACCTGACGGCCATCGACCAATTCATCATTAGGGCTATATAAACACCAGTGAAGAAAGGCCAAGGGGGTTGTGTGATCTCCCAGACACTCACTAACGTCTGTTTATCCCTTTGTTTCTTACAGAAAGTGACTAATGAGAAGGAACCTGGAAGCCTTGACAAACTCTCTGCCATACAAGCCAATTCTCTGCTGTCTGGCTGAAGTTTGCCGTCTTCAATCCACTTTCTCCAGCACTCTCACCACAGGAGCACAAGAGCACCGATACTCCTACAGCCCTCACTATTGCACAACAAATAAAACACACCCTCTGGGTTTAACCACTTACGTGTTTTATTCTCCTTTTTTCCTCAAGCGCCCGCTACACTGGTGGAGAATGCGGGCAGGAGATCAACGACACGAAGCCCCCCCAGAGGCAGCTTCCCTCCCCAGCGCGGAAGACGTCATCCGCCACCTTGCTGAGGTCTCCGTGCGGCAGCAACAGCTGTCAGAATAGCTGGTTGCTGGCCAAAACCAGGTGGCTGGGGAGCTTTTGCGCCTACGAACAGAGACTGCCCGGCTTACACCACTGGAGCCAAGAGTTTCTGCACTGCAAATTCTCCCGAAAATGACAGACCAGGATGATGTGGAAGCCTTTCTTCACACTTTTGAGGTTGTTGCGGATCGAGAAGAATGGAACCAGCGTGAGTGGGCACGTTTGCTGGCCCCATTGTTGACTGGTGAACCTCAGCGTGTGTATTATTCCCTCCCGCTTGAGGATGCTGCAGACTATGACTCACTGAAGAAGGAGATCCTTGCCCGGCTAGGACTGTCTCCGGTGTGCGCAGCCCAGAAAGTGCATGAGTGGAACTTCGAACCCAGGGTCCCTGTACGTGTCCAGGCCGCCCAGCTTGCCCGACTGGTCAAACTTTGGCTTTTGCCGGGCCAAGCCTCTGCTGAGGAAGTGGTAGAGCGCGTCACTGTGGACCGGCTGTTACGTGCTTTGCCTCGCCCTCATCGCCGCACCGTCGGTCTCACCAACCCACGGACCCTGAATGATTTAGTGGAGGCCGCAGAGCTGTCAGAGGCGGCCCTCGCCAGAGACTCCGGGGAGAGAGTGGTTCCGTTTATCCGAAAGGGCGCTGGCGAGCGTCGTGTTGTGGGTGGCAGTCCCAAGCCGGTGAGCCTAACGACTCCCTGGGGGAGTATGCCTGATGAACCGATGCCCACGGACCCAGGTCCACCAGTGGGAAAAGCCTGGATGGCGGGCTGCATTGTTCACCACAATGTCCCAGACGGTGCCCCCAAGCGAGAAGTTCAAATCAACGGACGCCGTGTTTGGGCCGTTCTTGACACAGGAAGCAGCGTGAGCTTGATCCAGCCTCAGCTCCTCGGACCAGAAAGGCCAGGCCGAGCACTTCTTCCCATTACCTGTGTCCATGGGGATACTAAGTATGTCCCTGCCTGCACTGTCTCTGTTTCAGCTGCGCCAGGTACCTGGTCGATTGAGGTGGGTGTCATCAGGGATCTTCCTGTTCCTCTGCTGTTGGGGAGAGACTGGCCGGGGCTTGACCAGTTACTAAGACGACCAGAGAAGCCTGTTCGCCGGAAAGGACCCCCAGGGCCCAGGAAGCCACGCGGTCACCAGGCTTACCTAGCCTCGGAAAGTGAGAGAGCGGGTGAGTCAACTAATAACCACCTGGATGTCTTTTCTGATCTATTCCAGCAGGTTGCAACGGGGGGCTCCCTGGCCAGAGAGCAGCGCGAGGATGACAGACTCCAACACTGCTGGAAACAGGTCAGAGTTTTAGAAGGAAAGGACCATATGCCACCTCCCCACCCCTCTCCGCACTTTGTGGTAAAGAACGGCCTGTTATATTGCGTGGCCACCAGGAGGGGAGAAGAGAAGGAGCTCCTAGTCCTGCCAAGGGGGAAAACTGATATGGTGATTTCTTTGGCTCACACACACCCAATGGCTGGCCACCTCGCAGCGGACAACACTCTTCAAAGACTCAGGGACCGCTTCCATTGGCCAGGAATCAATGCGGATGTGCGACGGTACTGCCAAGCCTGTCCTGTCTGCCAAAGAACTGCCCCTCAGAAGCCAGCCCCGGCCCCCCTGGTTCCGCTTCCTGTTATTGATGTACCGTTCACACGTATTGGGATGGACCTCGTGGGACCACTACCCAAGTCAGCTCGGGGTCACGAGCATATTCTAGTAATTGTTGACTATGCCACCCGCTATCCCGAGGCCATCCCCCTCAGACGAGCAGCGTCAGCAGTCATCGCCCAAGAACTCTTCCTGTTGTGTAGCCGGGTGGGGATTCCTACATAGATCCTGACTGACCAAGGGACTCCCTTTGTCTCCCGGATAATGGCCGACCTCTGCAGATTACTAAAAGTGAAACATCTTCGAACCTCAGTCTACCACCCCCAGACTGATGGTTTAGTGGAGCGATTTAATAAGACATTAAAGCAGATGCTGAAGAGGGTGGTTTCTGAGGATGGGCGTGACTGGGACCGGATGCTGCCTTATGTGCTTTTTGGAATAAGGGAAGTCCCCCAGGCTTCCACTGGTTTCACCCCCTTTGAACTACTCTTTGGACGCCAGCCCAGGGGACTACTCGATGTCGCCAAAGAAGCCTGGGAGCAACAGCCCTCCCCCCATCGCTCCGTCATTGAGCATGTCCGTAACATGAGGGAGAGAATTGACAAGGTAATGCCTCTGGTAAAGGAACATCTGCTCGAGGCCCAGCGTGTCCAACAACGCCTGTATGACCGGCCTGCGCAACCCCGTGAGTTTCAACCTGGGGACAAGGTCCTTGTCTTGATTCCTGACACTACCTGCAAGTTCCTTGCCTCCTGGAAAGGTCCCTACACGGTCATAGAGCAGATCGGCCCTGTGAACTACCGTCTCCGCCAACATGGGAGACGAAGGCCAGAGCAGATCTATCATGTTAACCTCTTAAAAAAGTGGGTCACAGCCCCCACTGCCATGGCCCTGTTAGCAGAGAAGGACGAACACGTTGTGGAGCTCGGGAACCAGCTTTCGGCCAATCAGCGAAAGGAGCTTGAGTCCCTGGTTCACAGCTTCAAAGATGTCTTCTCGAATCTTCCAGGTCACACCACAGTGGTCTCCCATGAGATTCGGACCCCACCTGGTGTCATTGTCCGACAGCGGCCCTATAGGGTTCCGGCTGCCCGTCGACAAGCCATTGAGGACGAGGTCCAGAAGATGCTCCAGCTGGGGGTCATAGAACCTTCAAACAGCCCCTGGTCTAGCCCGATTGTGTTAGTCCCGAAACCTGATGGCACCTTCCGCTTCTGTAATGATTACAGGAAGCTGAATGACGTCTCCTTGTTCGACAGCTACCCCATGCCCCGAGTGGACGAACTGATTGAGCGACTAGGGAGGGCCCGATACATCTCCACCCTGGATCTCACAAAGGGATATTGGCAGGTACCCCTAAGCTCAGATTCCAAGCAGAAGACTGCTTTTAACACCTCCTCAGGGCACTGGCAATATCGGATCCTTCCTTTCGGCCTGCACGGGGCTCCCGCTACGTTCCAGAGATTGATGGACGTGGTTCTAAGGCCCCACCAACAATACGCTGCCGCCTATTTGGATGATGTGGTCATCCACTCGGAGAGCTGGGAGGACCATCTCACTCGGCTGAGGGAGGTGCTATCGGCACTGCGTCAAGCTGGACTCACCGCCAACCCCCGGAAATGTCACTTGGGCCTCTCTGAAGCACGTTACCTGGGGTACCGAATTGGCCGGGGCCTCATCCTACCACAGGAAGACAAGGTAAAGGCAATCCATGAATGCTCCCGGCCCATGTCCAAGAAACAGGTACGTGCATTTCTGGGGTTGGCAGGGTACTATCGCTGTTTCATACCGGGTTTTTCCTCTTTGGCCTCTCCGCTCACAGACCTAACAAAGAAAGGCCAACCCGACAAGGTGCAGTGGAGTCCCGCAGCAGAGGAGGCGTTTCAAAACCTAAAAGCCGCTTTGTCTTCCTCTCCAGTGCTGCACACCCCAGACTTCTCTCATCCCTTCACTCTCCAAACCGATGCCTCTGATACTGGGCTAGGAGCAGTCTTATCCCAGACTATCAATGGAGAAGAACACCCTGTGACATACATCAGTTGAAAGCTCACCCCTCCAGAGACCCGGTATGCTGCCGTCGAAAAAGAAGCACTGGCTATAAAGTGGGCTGTGCTGGAGCTACGCTACTACCTCCTAGGGCGCTCTTTTACCCTAGTGACCGACCATGCACCGCTTCAATGGATGTCCAAAGCAAAGGATACCAACGCAAGGGTTACCAGGTGGTTCCTAGCACTCCAGGACTTCCACTTTAAGGTAAAACACCGGGCCGGAATATCTCACGGGAATGCTGATGGTCTGTCCAGGATGTTCTCGGGCTGGTCAGGTCTGTCAAGGGTCGTTCCCACCCCCCCTCCACTAACTTGTGCCCTTACTTACAGGAAGTCCGGCTCCACACAAAAGGGGGGGGGGAATGTGGCGGACTACTGTCATCCCGACATCAGTCGCCGCTGGCAACACACACAGAGCAGCTGGCCAGCAATCAACACACACACCTGACAGCTATCTCTCTTCATCCCGACATCAGTCGCCGCTGGCAACACATACACAGCAGCTGGCCATCAATCAACACACACACCTGACGGCCATCGACCAATTCATCATTAGGGCTATATAAACACCAGTGAAGAAAGGCCAAGGGGGTTGTGTGATCTCCCAGACACTCACTAACGTCTGTTTATCCCTTTGTTTCTTACAGAAAGTGACTAATGAGAAGGAACCTGGAAGCCTTGACAAACTCTCTGCCATACAAGCCAATTCTCTGCTGTCTGGCTGAAGTTTGCCGTCTTCAATCCACTTTCTCCAGCACTCTCACCACAGGAGCACAAGAGCACCGATACTCCTACAGCCCTCACTATTGCACAACAAATAAAACACACCCTCTGGGTTTAACCACTTACGTGTTTTATTCTCCTTTTTTCCCCAAGCGCCCGCTACACTGCATATACAGTCAGCACAGCCAAACAAGGCAAAAAAAGGTGATGTCACTCCATGTACTGCGCTCCTCTCCGCTCGGCGCTGGTAGCCGCGTCCTCCAGCTGAGCGGTCGGCATCACGCGTTCATGTGTTTTGGGGGCGTGGCTTTGGAAGGAGCCCAGAAGGAAGCGGGTAGGAGTTACTCTGTTGGATACTTTCAAAATCCAGCAGTTTTCTGCTAGTTTCTCAAACCTACCTACCCTGACTTTAATTGTAATCAATGTTTCATCAACCAATTGCCTGGATTTAATAAATAAGAAGCAAATATTAACTTAATAATATTAACTTTTCTCTCCCTTTTCTGTTGCAGACGGATGCGTCGGACAGGGGACTGGGCGCGGTCCTGTCCCAGGAGGTGGGGGGCGAGGAACGGCCGGTGCTGTACATTAGTCGGAAGCTCTCAAAGAGAGAGACTATGTACAGCACCATTGAAAAAGAAGCTTTAGCCATCAAGTGGGCCGTCCTCACCCTCCGCTACTACCTCCTGGGGCGGGAGTTCACCCTCTGTTCGGACCACGCTCCCTTGCTGTGGCTCCACCGCATGAAGGATCACCCGCTGGCATCTAGCTTTACAGCCTTTCAAATTCAAGGTGATCCACAGGCCGGGTGCACAGATGGTTGTGGCTGACTTCCTCTCCCGGAGGAAGGGGGAAGGGGAGGCTGCAGGCCGGCCTGAGTCGGGCGGTGGGGGTATGTGGCGAGCAGGGCGTGGAGATCAGAACACCTGATCTCGTTTGCAGTAATTGCCATGGGGAGGAATAAAAGCCACCTGGAAGCGGGAAGCAGAGAGAGAGACCAGTGGAAGACTGCTGGCGATCGTGTTGTGTGTGTCAGCTGCGTTGAATGAGCAACTGCTGAGCAGAGTATTTGAGTGAACTGAGAGTGTGGTGCGCAGACCGTGAAGTGTGACCGCTGAGAGTAGCGTACTGAGTTTCTACAGTTTATTTTTTCCTTTTTGTTAAATAAAGACCCGCAGTCTCCACAAGCCGACCCAGTCTCCTTCCTTTCCAAGTGACATTGAACCTGATCTTTGCTACAATGTTATATTTAGCATTTTATATGAAGCTATGGGCTATCCTTACCTAGTATGCAAACTGTAAACATTCTTTATTCATACACCCCAAATCCCTTGAAAATCACAAACAAACCACATATATTAAAAACGTGCATTTATTAGCTTCTTGTTTCAGGTGAAGAAATGTTACTTTAGCTTTGTTACGACAGGTTAGAATGAGGAAGTAAACAGGACCGCGTCATGCAGAAGGGCAGGATTATGGTCAGTTTGGATCATATGAGATGATTGACAGCTGTTCCATGAATGAGCGAGCGCTGAGAACATAAACTGACGCAAATCAGGAAAAGGAGAGACAGAGCTCGCTGTTTGAGCTCTTCAGATCGCATAATTCAGTGGAAAATTAATAGAAATGCAGGACTCTCAAGTGTCACGCATTGAGCATGACAGTCACTCAGTTTTGCCATTTTACTTTAGCTTCTAGCACTTACATCATGTGCCATTTTCAAACACTCATAAAAATCTTTCTATTATAGGTTTGCTCATTCTTTCAATATATTCCTGTTCAGAGTGACCCTGACTATTACTGTATTTATAATTCATGTAATTCATAGGCCTACAAACATTAAAATAATAAACAATAAACAAAATTAAAAGTCATGTTTTAGAAAAAATCATAAAATTGTATTATTTGTGTTCTAATATGATGGAAAATAGCAGAAAATAGAGTCTTAAAATATATTTTGGCCTCTTTCAGCACACATACCATAAGTGCACAATTAGAAGCCCATACTAAAAAAATGTGCGGCTGGCTTGACCGTGTTTTTTCAATGCGTGGCCCACTTGACCGCAGTAAATAAACCAGAGAAGACGTGAATTAAATGATTATTTCTATTAAAAATAACGAATGTTACAGATTAATTATTGTGCACTCCTGGCATAAATTAAGAAATTAATGTCACTGCAAATCAGTTTTATTATAAACAGTGGTCAAATATCGAAGCTGGAGTCTTCAATCTTTCTAATGATGCCCAGTTGTTCCAGATGTAAGAGTAAGAGTGTGATGTTTTAACGAGTAATGAATGTTCAACAACAATAACCTGGGGGCGTCAGCGATGCGGTGACAAGAAAGGGGTTTAACACAGGAAAAAATTATTTAAAAAAACTGAAAGAGACAAACATGTCCTGAAGGAGACACAAGGGTAAAATTGGCTCTAAATTTTACATTTAAGTGTGATTGATCAATGAGACCCTTTGATTACAATGTTATAATTGAAGCATAATTTGCAAAAATGTATTAATCTAGAAGCAGAAGCAGATTTAACTGTGATTTTCTGCTGTAATAAACAGTTTAACTGGTAAGATCCTCAGAGGAGAAGTTGTGCAGTAATTACATAATAATGGAAAGAGTTTCTGTGAAGGATGTCCTGAATGTGAGTAAATGTGTGTTAGTTACAGGATCAGAGAATGACACTGTTTCTCTGTCATAGTCCAGCTGAACTCTCACACGCTGAAGCTTCCGTTTAACAGTAAAGACAGCGTTGGGTTGCTCTGGGGATTGTGAGACGTATTCACTGTTCTTGTACCGCACACAACAGACATGAGAGTTAAAGAAAACATCTCCCTTCCTTTGGTTTGATGCTGTGGTTATTCCAAGACTCCAGAATGTATTGTCTCCAACCTCCACATCCCAGCAGTGTGTTCCTGAGTTAAAGCCCTCAGATCCCAGGACACATGGATAATTGTCAAACCTCTCTGGATTATCAGGAAGTGTTTTATCTTCATCACTGAGCAACACACTGGTCAGATCAGCAGAGAGTGTGAGATAAGGATTTGCTGTGTTTTGATCCAGAGTCAACGGAGCTGCAAAGACAATAACATCAAATTAGAGGATGAAATATGATATATTAGAAATGTAAATGTAAAAATTTTTCTTTTGTTGAAAGGAATCATAAATCATGCTATCATAACAATGGTCTCTCAGTTACTGTCAGAATGGATTGAGGCTCCAGGTTTAATATCAGTATTCAATAAACAATATTGTGTCTAATACATAAACATAAACCATGAGGAATAGACTTTTCATTATGAGTTTGCTGTATAATCTGATGATTTAATTTAAAACAGTTCAGATTCACTTAGTAATTCAAGTGATTTTTAATATATATATTATATGATTTTGTGTGTTTATATCTGAACTATCTTCTGCACTGTGTCAGATCTGCGAGACTCACTGTGTTGGACAGTTTCCAGCATCTTCTTCCAGACTCTGAACGGCAAGTTACCCAGATAACGCGACACATGAATCAAAGCTCCAGAACTCATCCGTGGATCCGGCTGTGAGATCTGGACTCTGAGGAACATTCAGAACTGCAGTGAATTTGAGTTCAGATCCACTGAGAGAAGAGATACGAGCAGCTCACTTACCTTTCCATCGTGACTTTATAGTTCTGGAAAATATAGAGTTTAAAAACATTTTAATATCTTCTCAAACACTCTCACTGTCAATGAGTCTCTCTATACAAGTTGTTCCCTTTCGAGGGAACTCGTGATGCGTCAACGACGCTTTGAGAACGCCCCCAGCGTGAATGCGTCTGAAGCATCTATGTCAACTAGTCCAATGGAAAGAATGATCGTCACGGGCAGGTGACGTCATTACCAGGAAGTGATAGGCACTGAAGGAACTGAACAGACGCTCGTGAGTTATCTGTCACCAGGTCCAGCATCGTCTCTGAAGGCCTCAGCTTTGCCCACGAAGCCTCTTAAAACTACATCTAATTTAGTGGGTAAGGCTTACACGCCAGCAGGTCAAGCTGGAGCCTGTCTTCATACGATGGCAGTGCTCCAGGCTTATCAGGCCGACCTGCTGGGGGATTTGGATAGGAGTGAGGGAGTTGGGCCCAATGAGGTTCGAGAACTTCTTCGGGCCACAGATCTGTCTCTCAGGGCTACAAAGGAGACCGCCAGAGCAATTGAGCGGTCTATGGCAGCCCTTGTAGCTACTGGGAGACATCTATGGTTGAATCTAGCTGAGATCAAGGAGAAGGACAGAGCCTTCCTCCTTGATGCTCCAGTGGATCCTTCTGGTCTCTTCGGTATTGCTGTGAGCGTGGTCGTCGATAGATTCCATGGGGCCAAAAAACAATCAGAGGCTTTTAAAAAATTTCTCCCTCGCCGTGTCCAACCCCCTGGGGCTGCTGGGCGGAGCAGCCTCAGCCGTCGAGCCCCTCATATCGTGCTCAACCAAAAAAGAGAGTGTTGCGTCTGGTGCTCCTACACAAAAACACTGGAAACAGACGCAGCACTCTCAGCCGAAGCCTTCAAAGTCTAAGCTGGATCTGAGGACCGTTCTTCAGGCTAAGAAGGCTTCGGCTCAAAAGAAGAGGTCCTGACACCACTGGTGTCAGACCTGTGAGGGCAGCCCCAACCGGGGTGGGGCGGTGTACACCTCAGAATACGGTGCCCGTCCCATCTCGGTGTCCTCACGGGACCATTCTGCCAACCCCGCCACCCTTGGTGCTTCGGGGCGCAGCGGTTTCTAGCGAGCCTCTGGCGCAGTGTCAACTTGACATGGACAGATAACACACTGGTGGTCTCTTATCTGAACCGTCAGGGGGGTCTGCGTTCGCGTCCGCTTTGCAAACTGGCGCACCAGATCCTCCTGTGGTCCCTGGGGAAAATACTCTCTCTGAGGGCAGTGTATATTCCAGGGGACCAGAATATAGGAGCAGACACCTTGTCGAGGCAGCGGCTGAGGCCAGGGGACTGGAGACTCCACCCCGATGCGATGGAGCAAATATGGGAGTTTTATGGCCAGGCAGAAGTGGATCTGTTTGCATCTCAGCACACGACGCACTGTCCACTCTGGTTCTCCCTCACTCAACCAGCCCCCCTGCGACTAGATGCTATGGTCCAGATGTGGCCGAGGCTACGTCTGTACACATTTCCCTCTGTTGCTCTGCTCCCAGGAGTTCTGGAGAGAATCTGCCAGGATGGAATAAGCCTACTGCTAGTAGCACCACGCTGGCCGAGACGAATTTGGTTTACGGACCTCATTCATCTTTTCGACGGCCCCCCCCCCCCCTTGGAGATCCCGATCAGGAGAGACCTTCTGTCTCAGGCTGGGGGCACTCCAAGATGGCGTTCCCAAAGCGTCGCTGACGTCTCGTTTCCTTTCTCAGGGAACTATGGTTATAGTCATAACCTGAGACGTTTTATGCACAAAGAATGAAGCCAGATTGATTTTTAACCTGTAGAAACGAGATGTCATTGTCTTTCATCATCTCCTCAATGTCTCTGATTGTGTGTGAAAGAGCTGAGATGTGTGTGTTCATCTCCTCCAGCTTCTCCTTCATCCTCTGCTTCTTCTGTTCCTCATCCTCCCTCAGTGCAGTGATTGTAGCTTCTTATTCATCTCTGAGAAACTGATGAAGTTTCTCAAACTCTTCTTTAATCTGACTCTCTGTGTGCTCAGCTTGAGACTGAAATCAATCACATTCACTTCAATCATTTCAATCAACACAAAACTGTGATACACGACACATAACGGATCCAGAAGCAGAAGCTGCTTGTCATTTACAGAAATAATCAACTGGAATTCATGATATTAAATATATCAATTCATAACGGTATAAAGTGATCCTTCATCTGTAATGAAAATGACTCTTGATTCTGTTTCCTCACATTTATGTGTTGAGCTGTTTTCTCAAACTCTCCTTTGTTTTCTTCATTGTGTTGAAGTTTCTGTTGTAAGGACTTCAGTGCTGTATTGAGCTCCTCCTAGAATTGAAAAAAAAAATACATTAAACACCAGATTACAGTGAAGAGAAGAAAATACAGTGATATTATCATACAATTCTGTGCAAAAGTATTTACCCCACCCTGATTTCTTCGGTTTTTTGTAAATCTCATACTAAATTGATTCAGAAATTAAAACTTACCATAAAATAAAGGCAAGCTGAGTGAACACAAAGTACAGTTCGTAAATGACAATGTTATTTACTGAATGAAAAGAGTTATCCAATACTAACTGGGCCTGTGTGATAATGTATTTGGCCCCAATAGTTACTAATTCCTCAAATCTATGAAACGTTTTGGTTACGGATGTAAACCTCGTTCCCTGAGTAGGGAACGGAGACGTTACGTTGGATGACGACGAATGAGGTTTCGCTTAGAAAGCCTATCAACTTAGAGTATTACAAAACGAGCCAATGGCAAAGAAATGCCATGGGTCTGCGGAATTTGCACCTCGTGGGTATAAAAGGAGGACGCCGGCAACATGCAGATACGTTTCTTCGCTGAGGAGCCAAGACTGAGCTCAGGCGATCCCCGCGGTACAGCGGAAGTGGCAGGCAGACGTAACGTCTCCGTTCCCAACTCAGGGATTGAGGGTTACATTCGTAACCGAGACGTTCCTTTTCGTTGTCACTCCGAGTTACGTCGGATGACGACGAATGGGGTTACCAGTCTAATCAAGCCACCTTCACAGCTGTCTTCCAGTGCCTTGCGTAAATCTGAGATCTGAGATCTGAGCATGGACGAAGGACTCCTATTTAGCACAGGAATACCAAGGTACACTGGGGAGCATATCTCATATGTCAGAGAAATATGCAATTAATGCCAGCCCAGGGGGGGGGGGGGGGGAAACTTATGACCCGAAGGAATGCATATGGAGAACACTGGGGTGTCCAGCCGCAGGTGGAATATTTCAACCCCAGGGGAGGCAAGGTGGCTTGCCAAGGGAAAGACACATGCTCAGAGAGGCTTACAGTGGAAATACACATGTGGGGGTCACTCAGGGGAGGGACCATGCACACGGGAGGCACCTAGCGCAGGCAATAGACACTGGCGCCAACGTCAGGAGTGCTGAAGGAACTCAGGGCTTTCGGGGAAGCTCATCTGAGGAGAATATCGC
The DNA here is from genome assembly GCA_026230005.1 of Gila orcuttii. Lineage (NCBI taxonomy): Eukaryota > Metazoa > Chordata > Actinopteri > Cypriniformes > Leuciscidae > Gila > Gila orcuttii. Next base: position 40,180,008 of record JAPDVR010000016.1, read on the forward strand.
ACGTATCCAGTCCGTGGAGTGGAATGGCGAGCAAACGAAGACACCTGAGCGGGTCCGGTACTAGCTAGTTGAAGCGAGTACATGAGAGGACACTGGCTCCACTCGGAGATTGTAGAATCTGGCGAATGTGTTAGGTGTCGCCCAGCCTGCAGCTCTGCAGATGACCTGTTAGCGAGGCGCCATGCGCTAGAGCCCAAGAGGACGCGACACTCCGGGTGGAGTGGGCAGTCACACCAAGGGGGCAAAGTCGACCTTGCTGCTGATATGCCAAGGCAATGACGTCCACTATCCAGTGAGACAGCCTTTGCTTGGAGAGAACCTTTCCCTTCAGCTTCCCACCATAACAGACAAAGAGCTGGTCTGAGGTCCTGAAACACTGCGTTCTGTCTACATAGGTGCGGGGAGCACGTACTGGACAGAGCAGTGCCAAGGCTGGGTCTGCCTCCTCCAGGGGCAGCGCTTGCAGGTTCACCACCTGGTCCCGGAAGGGAGTGGTGGGAACCTTGGGCACATATCCAGGCCGGGGTCTCAGAAACACGTGAGAGTAAGCCGGTCCGAATTCCAGGCACGCTTCGTCAACGGAGAATGCATGTCCCCTACCCTCTTGATGGAGGCCAGTGCAACCAGCAGAGCTGTCTTCATAGACAGGAAATTAACCTTCACTGATTGCAGAGGCTCAAAGGGAGCACTCTGCAGGGCAGTTAGAACCACTGCGAGGTCCCAAGAGGGAACGAGAGGAGGGCGAGGAGTATTCAGTCTCCTTGCTCCTCTCAGGAACCTGACGATCAGGTCGTGCTTCCCTACGGACTTACCTTCCACTGTATCATGGTATGCGGCAATAGCGGCAACATATAACTCTAGGGTGGAGGGAGACAGCCTTCGCTCCAACCCGTCTTGAAGGAAGGAAAGCACGACACTGATCGAACATCTCCGGGGGTCTTCTCGGCGAGAAGAGCACCAGTTAACGAAGAGGTTCCTCTTCAACGCGTAGGCGTGTCTCGTGGACGACGCTCTAGCAGAAGTGATGGTAGCCATCACCGCTGGTGGTAGGGTACTCAAACCTGCCTCGTCCCGTCCAGGAGCCAGACGTGGAGGTTCCAAAGATCGGGACGAGGGTGCCCCGTCGCTGAGAAAGGAGGTCCTTTCTCAGAGGAATTGGCCAGAGAGGTGCTGTCGCGAGGAGTACAAGTTCGGAGAACCAGGTCCGGGTGGGCCAGTGCGGCGCGACCAGAATGACCTGCTCCTCGTCCTCCCTGACTTTGCGCAGGAACTGAGCAAGAAGGCTCACTGGGGGAAACGCATATTTGCGGCCCCGCAGCCAGCTGTGCGCCAGTGCATCCGTGCCGAGCGTGCCCTCGGTCAGGGAATAATACAGGGCGCAATGGGTCGAGTCGTGAGAGGCAAACAGATCTATCTGTGCGTCCTCGAACTGGTCCCAAATCAGCTGAACCGACTGGGGATGGAGTCGCCCATCTCCAGGGAGGGGCTGAAGCCGTGAGAGCTCGTCGGCTGCACAGTTCAGGGCTCCGGGAATGTAAATGGCTCGAAGCAACCTCAGACGCTTCTGACTCCATAAGAGGAGGTGGCAGGAGAGTTGCGACATACGGCGGGAGCGTAGACCACCTTGATGGTTGAGGTACGCTACAGTGGCGGTATTGTCTGATCGGACTAATACGTGTTGAGCGGTGCAGAGCAAGACGTACTGCCAGCAACTTGAGGCAATTGACATGCCATAGGCGCTGGGGTACTGTCCAGGAGCCCGCGGCAGCATGACCATTGCACATGGCGCCCCAACCCATGGTGGAGGCATCTGTTGAGACAACAACATGCCGGGAAGCTCATTCCAGGGGCACTCCAGCCCGTCGAAAACTGAGGTTCGACCACGGGGAGAAGGTCTGACGGCAGGTCGGAGTAACTGGTACTCGGAGGGTGCTGTGTTGCCATGCCCACCTCGGGACTCGTTCGCGAAGCCAAAGCTGAAGCGGTCTCATATGAAGCAATCCGAGCGGCGTTGCCGCGGCTGCAGATGCCATATGCCCCAGGAGCCTCTGAAATAGTTTCAGTGGAAATGCACTCTTGCCCTCAAATTGTCTCAGGCAAGTCAGCAGTGACTGCACGTGCTCGCTCGTAAGCTGCGCGGACATGGCGACTGAGTCGATTTCCATACAGAGAAAAGAGATCCTCTGCACGGGGCAGAGTTTGCTCTTCTCCCAGTTGACCCGAAGGCCCAGACGAGCTAAGTGCCAGAGCACTAGGTCCCTGTGTTCGCAGACCTGGTCTCGAGAGTGAGCTAGTAACAGCCAGTCGTCGAGATAGTTCAGGATGTGAACCCCGTGTTCCCGAAGGGGAACAAGGGCTGCCTCGACAACCTTCGTAAAGACGCGAGGAGACAGGGCTAGCCCGAAAGGGAGAACCGCGTACTGGTATGCCTGCCCCTCAAAAGCAAACCGTAGGAACGGTCTGTGTCGAGGAAGAATGGAGACATGAAAGTAGGCGTCCTTCAGGTCGATCGCTGCAAACCAATCCTGGGGCCGCACACACTCGAAAATGCGTTTGGCAGTGAGCATCTTGAACGGCATCCTGTGAAGGGAGCGGTTCAGAACGCGCAGGTCCAGGATTGGCCGTAACCCACTGGTTTTCTTCGGGACAATGAAGTAAGGGCTGTAGAAGCCGGACCTCATTTTGGCTGGAGGGACAGCCTCGATTGCACCCCTCGCCAGTAGGGTGGCAACCTCCGCTCTCATGACAGGGGCATTGCCACCGACCATAGTGAAGCGGACTCCCCTGAAGCGGGGAGGAGACCGCGCGAACTGAATCGTGTCGCCGAGCCTGATAGTTCGTGCGACCCAGCGGGACAGATGGTAAAGCTCTAGCCAGGCTCCCAAGAACTGCACCAGCGGGGTCATGCGAACCACAGACGTCCCGTCGGTGGGGCAGCGAAGCGGAGTGACCGGCCCGGACGTAGACGGCATAGCGGCCCAGTGTGGGGGTACGGTCAACATCCGCGCCCTGACAGAGGGGGCCAGGGAAGGACCAGTGTTCTGCGGGGGCCTGCTCTGCCAGGGGTCTGGCGATAGAGGGGTATGAGAGTGGTACGGTCCGGAGACGGCACACACTGTCAACCGACTCTGAGTCAGAGGAGGACGAGAGGTGCGCGGCCCGAGGGCGGCGCACCGTGTCGTCCGAGAACTCTGTGTGCTCAGGGATGGGGGTGTCACTTCTTTCTTTAACCACATTAGGGTGCTGCCCACCCAAGGGTGAGCAGCGGGGGGTGGAGAACAAAAGTTTCCTGGAGTGGTCCTGTTACCATCTCCTGAAAAGTGACAGTCATCCCTGAGCAGCCCGTCTCAGGAGCGCCGCTGGGCCCGGCGTTTAGCGGGGGGCGGGGCTGGAGAGGGCTGGGGCGCCTTCTTGCGGCTTCCTCCACGACCGGGCCCGGGTGAAGGCTGCTGCCGGGCGGGAGGGGCGGAAGCCGCAGGAGGGTGCCCTCGGCGGCGAGCGGACTGAGGCATCTGCCCGGCCGGCTGGGTGGAGGCAGCAGCGGGCCGACGGGACAGAATATGTTTGATGGCCTCAGTCTGCTTCTGAGCAGTTGAGAACTGTTGGGCAAAGTCCTCGACTGCACCGCCGAAAAGGCCGGCCTGGGACATGGGGGTGTCGAGCAGCCGGGACCGCTCGGCATCCTTCATGTCAGCCAGGTTCAGCCATAGATGTCTCTCCTGGACCACAGCAGTGGACATCACCAAACCCAGGGAGCGTGCGGTCACCTTCGTCGCCCGGAGAGCGAGGTCGGTGGCGGCGCGCAGCTCATCAAAGAGCCCTGGGTCTGTCCTACCCTCGTCCATGTCTCTGAGCATCTGGGCCTGGTAGACCTGCAGAGTGGCCATAGCATGCAGTGAAGCAGCTGCCTGTCCCGCCGCTCTGTAAGACTTCGCCACTAACGTAGACGAAAATCTACAGGCTTTGGATGGGTGCTTAGACTCGCCATGAGAAGATGCACTCTGAGGACACAGTTGCATCGCAACAGAGCGTTCAACCGGGGGGAGCCCAGTGTACCCACGGGCAGCTACCCCATCGAGGGGAGGAAAGGCAGATGAGATCAGAGAGCGGTCCCGAGAAGACATGGGGGTCTTCCAGGACTTCGAGATCTCATCATGCACGTCCGGGAAGAAAGGTATTGGGGTTGGCCGCGGACGAGGGTCTGCGGCCGCACCCAAAAAACAATCGTCCAGCCGCGAGCGCTCGGGACAGGGTGGAGGATTCCACTCTAAACCAATGCTCGCGGCTGCCCCGGAAAGCATGGCCTTCATCTCTGGATCAGACTCAGGCACAGCCGTATGCACACCGGAAGGTCGCAGCTGTGAAGAGTCCTCACTTCCAGACGAATCTTGCCCACCTTGTGATGCAGCGATGGACATTGCATCTTCCTCTGGAGTGCCAAAGGAAATCCGCGGGGCATTCGAAGATGGTCCCGCGGAAATCCCCTGAGCACTCGCGGGTTGCGACGCTGGAGAGGGGGACGTGGGGCACGGATAATTTTATTATTTATATCTTGAATAAAGAAAATTGTTAAGTTATTTTTTCTGTTAATAAAACTATTTTATAATTGATAAGTTGCCTGTTTTTCTTCTTTCCCAAGGTGTTTTTTCTCCATCAACCCTGAGAAGGGCACCAAAGTGGAGAAGACACAAACTTCACGTCTCAATGTGTCAAGAGTCCTTACTTTAATTTAGGAACTTTCAGATCATGAGTGGCTTGATGTCTGAAACTCAATGGACATTTGTTTGGACTTTACTCTGAATAAGGTTTGTTTGAGCTTCTATGCTCAGTTCTTCAAGATCATTTTTCAGGCGAGTTTGTATACAACTTATTCAACTTGTATACAACTTAGTTTTATTGCTCTTATATTTTGTGATATTGTCCTGTACATCAGTTTGCAGAGATTAATTGTTTTGAAAAATATTCTCTTTCTTGGCCTCTCTTTCTCTATTTTTCATTTTTACTCTTTCTCGTCTTTGTTTCCTTCCATCTCTTTACCTCCATCTTCCCTCTATCAGTTCCAATGAGATAATTAATCTGTACACTACATATTACAAATTTGTATGTTGTGCTGATTTAATATTAATAAAGAAGGCAAGGCAAAAGGCAAGTTTCTATTTGGTTTTTATTTTTAATTCACTAGAAAATGGATGTTTTTATGCAGTTTTGTACTAAAATGCACAGTTTAAAACTATAAAGTTGTTTACAGTGACTGTAATTTTTACAAAATGATTCTGGCAACCACAGCTGCCAAATTATTTTTGTAAAAACAACAGGATTTTTTTGTATAAACAAACTTAAAAAGTCTGTATTTCTTACAGTAAATCCCTGTACATTTTACACTATTTTTTTTTACAGTGACTGTAATTTTTACAAAATTAATCTGGCAAGCCAGCTGCCAATTCTTTTTTTTTTTTTTTGTAAAAACGACGGAATTTTTTTTACAGTGTACAGACGCCCACACTATTGATTCTGAAGGCCTCAAGGCAGATTTCTTGGCCATGGCAACACATGATGGCAGAAATATGATTGGATAAAAGCTCTAACATAAACATACACTACTGGAAGCAGTGCAACCTAGAGAAAAACAATGAAATTAAGAGAATGGACTATTGGGAATAATTTAATACTCATTCATGGAAAAAATATATTAAAGTGCAAGTCAGTGATTCTGATAGTGTTTAGGTCAGCAGAGAAGACCTTGCTGGCCCTGACGGCCCACCACTGATGTTAATGATTAATTATTGTTCTTTACATGTGAAACAAGAAACATTTGTCTTACCTTATATAATGAAACCACTTCACTGATGGGTCTGAATTTATGATTGTCATGTTTTTGTGAATTAATACACACTAAACACACAGGCTGTTTGTCCTCCAGACAGAAGAGTTTGAGTTTCTCACTGTGTAAACTGGAGATCTCCTCAGATCCTGATGAACGTTTCTCAGTTCTCTCCTTCAGGAACGACTCCACAAGTTTTTTAACGCCAGATTGAATGGAGGATCATCTCTTGAGGATCTTCTCCTGCAGACAGGCCACTCCTGGGTTTCCTTAGTTTTCCAGAACTGTTGTAGATACTCTTTACAGAAACTGTGACTACAGGACAGAAAAACAGGAACCTTGAAGATTTCACAGCAAACAGGACAAATATAATTTTATAAAACTTAAAAACTCTTCTGCTGCTGAAGCCATTTTCACCATTTGAGTCCTGCAAAATAAACTTCCCTTTTACTATCTGAACGACGGTTTTCATAAATGAATCACAATGAGAATCAAAGATCTGCTGTCGGTTCAGAAATGAACTTCACAAAAATCCTTCAGTAAAGTTTTTCTCTGTTCTCCATTGATTGTTTATTCTTTATTGCTTTTGTTGAGACAAAGTCGGTGTGACAGAAAGGAGAAATAACAAGTCAGTCTCTTCCGGTCTAGTGTTGTAAGAAGGTGTTACGTGGATGAAAGGAGATGAACCCAAAACAGACAGAGTGCAACAAACAAGTGTTTATTGGAACAAAACAGGAAAACAAAACCCACGAGGGGGCAAAACACGACTTGGAAAAGGAATGGATGGCAGACTAGACGACTGTACAATAAACTGACAATACTTTAAATAAGCGTTCACAAAGATTAGACTCTACACTAAGTACTCACGGGTAAGAAATGGCAAGGTATAGCAACATAGACAGATTCAACAACATTCAGCATAAATTAGGCAATGAACCGACACAAGACAGCAAACACAAGGGGATTAAATACCAAGAAACTAACGAGAGGAACAGGTGACGCTAACAAGGCAATCATGACTAAACAAGGATAACAAGGGGGCGGGGTTACAAGACGAGACAACACAAGAACATGGCCCAAACAACAGACCATGCGCTTGTACATAAAACATGGGTCTGTCATGATCCTGCCACAATACTAGAGAATACAAGGACATGATGGCAGAATCATGACAGAAGGACGAGTTTATGATAATCTTTGGGTGTGTACAAACAGTTCAAACAGGAACGTCAGGATCTCTTCAGATAAAATGTGTTCAAAATGGACCTGCATTGAAATCTTAAAAAATAATGCTGTAAAACTTTGAATAAAACACAAAAGAACAATTAAAAAACAAAACTATTAATTATAAACGACCTCAAAATGCTTATACATGTTTTATTTATTGCTCTTTATTTGTCAGAGAGTTTCTCCAGGGTCTGTCATGATGTAATAAAATAAAATTTTATTTATAGCACAACAAAAACAAATTGGCCATTGTGCTGTACAACAGAATAAATATCTAAAAAACAAAAAAAAAGAGCGCAAAGGGAGTTTACATCAAAAATACCAATCATAAAATTCAACATTATTTTTCTGTCATGCTCAAATCTTTGTCAGTGTAATGGGCAGGAATAAAGATCTGAGCGACTTTGACAAGGGCCAGATTGTTACGGCAAGGTGACTGGCTCAGAGTATCTCTGAAACTCAAGGTTTGTGTGTCGCTCCTGATCAGCAGTGGTGAGGATTTACCAACAGTGTCCGTGGAGGGACGGACACACACCGGATACAAAGTGTTAGACACCCAAGACTCATCGATGGACGAGGACAATGAAGGCTATCACGTCTGGTCCGAGCCAACAGAAGGTCTAGTGTGGCATAAGTCACACACAACTTTAATGATGTTATGGGAAGAAGAAGTTTTATTTATATAGCGCCTTTCCATAGCTCAAGGTCGCTTTACATGGGAGGAATGTGTCACAACACACAGTGCATCACATTCTGCTGCGTTGGGGCCAAAGACCAATCAGAGTGTCTATGATGACCCCTGTCCCCCTTCAAAAGAGTCTACAATGAGTATGAACATAATTCATGTGCCTGGGAAGCAGCTGATCACAGCAGATGTGATGTCAAGAGCACATGTTAAATGGACTGATAACTTTAGTGATGGCATCAGGCCCAATGAAATGGGGAGCCAATTTCCGAGTGGGCGTCTGAAGGGGTAAATTGCATGTGGAGAACTAAACTCTCTGTCCACACACATCCCTGGGAGCTTTGGACCGGCGACGGTTGGCGATACGACGGGTGCGTTCCCTGGTCCGGCAAAGAGCTGACCTCACCCTCCTCCAAGTGCGACGACAGTGCAGTATAAAGGCCTAGACCGAGGGAACAGCGGCATCGGGTTCCTGAGAGGGAAACAGAGGCAGGTGGTCCAGATAACAAGATTAACAACTTATTTTTAACATTAATAATTTATTAAAATGTTTAAGAATAATACTGTCCTATGAAATGTATTTTATTCAGAAAATTAATGTTTCTTTTTATGATTTAATCCAAATATATTACCAAAAACGGTGGTAATCAAATGTAAATTTAAACTTGTGTCCTTTTATTTTTTGGGGAAGCGCTGCAAAAACAGATTTACTAAATTAAACCATGGACAAAAAAAAATATTCCTTTAAATAATGTTTAAATAAAATGTATTATTATTGTTGTTATTATTATTATTTTGAGAAGTAGGCTACGTTCTATTGTATGCCTATATATTTCTGTCATAATTTCTCCTAGTAAAACCGAACTTTTATTTTGACGGGTTGTAGAGGAGACCTGTTTCAAAGTGTATTTGACAATGGTTTTTTCTCAAATAAAATTATGAAAATGCTCATTAGGCGTTCTCTATATGTATTCATATCCTCAAATTGTTTGTGAGACCCTGAAAACACCATGAACGTCACGAGTACTTGAGTATGTAGTAGACAAACGCAGCTCAGCAGAACAAATAGGATTATATATTTGCATGCAGTATTTTTGTGCTTAGCTTAAATATTCACAGATCATGTCGCGATTGGATTTATTGCACAGTTCTACTTTCCATGTATTCATCCATCCATTATTTTGCATGTTTTATGTGACATCTGCATTTTGTGAATTCCATTTTCATGACTGGATCCCGGGATTCCCTTTGCATCGCGTAAATCGGGGACATACCTTTATCAAGGGATGGGATGGTGGGATGGCAGGAGGGATGGTGTCCTATATGCTCTTTTTGCAGCCACTTTGCGTCCACATTTTTTGCAAATTGGATATCTATCCTCGAGGACAACCACGCTTTTTTTCTACTTTTCATACTTCGCTTTCAGCTTCAGCTGGGTCTGCGCCACCTTTTTTGCGCGTTTGTTCTCCCGCCCTTCAATCAATTCAGTAGTTTCCGGAGTGTGTGATTTTTTTATTTTTTTTTCCCTTGTATTATTATTTTTTACTCAGTAACGGATATGATTTCAAATGTAGCGAAGTACAATACTTCAAAGAAAACGTACTTAAGTAAAAGTTAAAGTACAGATTTTAAAAACTACTTTAAAAGTAGAAGTACACAAAAAAACTACTCAATTACGTAACGCGAGTAAATGTAATTCGTTACTTTCCACCTCTGCTAAAAATACAATGCATTAAAATGGAACCACCTTAATGCAGTGCATATTTTTTTCAGTTTCAGTCAAATATATTTTTTGCAATTCAACAAGCTTTTTTGTTTCAAAAACATTTGGCATTATTACCTCCATAGACTGTAGATCAGTTATGTTTTAGTTCCTCATTCCTGCTCTTTGACCAAATATCATTCAATTATATATCTTTTTTTTAACCACTATTTCCAATTAAAGGTTTTTATCTTCATTATTTTTTCTTGGAGTGGAGTTCAACTAAGAGCAGTGAAACAACCACAGATGAGCTACAATAGCAGACAGGGCTCTAGGCCTTCTACTAAAGTAATAAGATATTAGTTAAGTTATTATACTAATAACATAACTTACTAATAAGTTTATAAGTTTATTTTCCCTACATTGCTCTAGTCTAATTAATACTTAAATACTGTGATGGACTGATTCTCTAAAGCCGATGACAGAAGATCCATTCTGAGGTTATAAATCTCAAAATCTAATGACACCAGATTCAACTGATGATTACAAAAGTAGGAATCGTTTTTCTTGTATGAAAGAAGGAAAAAATAGTTTTTAAAACCGAAAGCCCCTTTAGTTTTTCATCAGTCTCTTCATGACGTACATATTACTCTTCCACCCTCATATAGGGATCAAACTATATCATTTTATTTAAGAGAATAGGGCTCCAAACAGTCCTTTGTAGGCTTTGTCTGTTTGGATTCCCGCCACATCTTTCTAAAGCGGAAAAACAGAGCACTGACGTGATTTTACGCGCTCAACTCTTGATGTGATCTACACACTATACACTGAGAGAAATTAACAATCCCGATGATGTGAAGATCGATGGCTGTGGGCGGGGCTATGTGCGAGACACGTCACTAGCACTGCCCCTCAAGTGTCACGTGACCTGGATGTTGACGTACACTGCGGGACGTTGGCGCGGTTTAATCCAAACCCGGCTGCTGTTCGTACGTGCGGTTTATAATTTTCTCTTGAAGAAATGTCCGAACAGCAGAGAATCAGCTACGAAAACGACTGCAACCCTGACGAAAACAGGTAAGAATTTCAAAACATGGTGTATGTGGTTGTTTTTACTTTTCATGGTTTATGACTTTATAGCTGCACGGTTTGCTAGCATAGCAAGACACTAACGTTAAGTAAGCTATTGTCTTCCGGAGTGCAACATTTAGTCTATTTTGACTCATTAAAACATGCGTTTTTGCTCTCCTTTTAACTTATTCCAGTGTTTTCCACGTCTTCCTAACTCTTTTAATTATGGACGCATTTCTGCGGATAATGAATGAGGTGTGAAGTTCTCCCGCCTTCGTTTGGAGTGTAAATGAGTATTTGGCGCCATGAGAACATTAAGATTTTACCACCGCATTCATGAAAACTACATTAAACTAACTTACCTCTCTCAGTGTTACTGTTTTATTCAGTCGTTATATTTCTGTTGTAGTGAACAGTGTGTGTGTGTTGACAGCAGATTATTTTGTGGCGCCTTGAAAACAAAGGCTAACGTTAACTTAAGCAGAAATAGCTTGTTTTAGATTAGTAAGCTGCTGTTTGGTTCAAAAAGATATTTATAGCACGGCAGATTTTATGGCCAAGTGTGTATAGTGATTAATGTCTTTGCATGAGTACATTATTTACAAAAAAAAAAAAACTGCTCATATCTTAATGCATGTACAATGTTCAGATAATGTGTAAAAATCTTTTTTTTTTTAATGCTTCTCATTTGTTTTGTCTTGATTGAAGGAACAGAGGCGGTTCCCGATGGTCCCAGTGTAGGAAGCGTGGAGCTGATGGTAGTCTGAGGAAAGCTCTTGCTGAAGAAGATCAGAGATGTTCACGCAGACCTGAAAGGTGCGTTCAGTCTCACAATCACAATAACCTGTGCATGAAACACTTTCTCAAGAGAGTCAACTTTGCTTTGAAATTTTCAGTATATCAGATGCATCAATTCTAACCTCTTTGCTAATTTAATTAAATTGCATCTAATCTCATACTGGCATTCGAATGATGATCAGTTAAAGGTATAATTCACCCAAAAATGAAAATTAGCCCATGATTTACTCACCCTGAAGCCATCCTAGGTGTATATGACATTCTTCTTTCAGATGAATACAATCGGAGTTACATTAAAAAAATGTCCTGGCTCTTCCAAGGTTTATAATGGGAGTAAATGGTACCTTAAAATTTGAAGCCCAAAAAAGTGCATCCATATATAAATCATAAAAGTAATACATACAACTGCCATGCATTTTTGTAAGAAAAATATCCATATTTATAACTTTATAAACTATAACCACTGGCTTCCTGTAACGACGGTAGAAGAGTGACTTCTGACCTCAGCTAATTTTATGATAGATGGATGCACCTTTTTTTTGGAGCTTTTAAAATCTCGCCTCCCATTCACTGCCATTATAAAGCTTGGAAGAGCCAGGACGTTTTTTTTATACAACTCTGATTGTGTTAGTCTGAAAGAAGAAAGCCATATACACCTGATTAAATCATGAGCTAATGCTCATTTTTGGGCTTCAATTTGTCCTCACTAAACGTGTCTGAAATGATGTGGTGTTTGTGCAGTTTCACGACCCCGGAGAGCGAGGGGCCGGTGTCGAGAGTGAGGAACTGGGGTGATGAGGTGGAGGCCGAGGAGATGCGCTCAGACGTGCGGCGCGATATGCATCGGTCCGTTGCCACGCCTCATTTATGTTTTTCAATCAAATCAGATATATATTACATGCATGACCATTTTTCTTTGCTAAATATAAATTTGATTTGTTAATATGAATGTACTGGTGTAATTGATTTCATTGATAAGCCGTTAATTGGGAATTTCTCTTTTCCAGATACAGAAGGAGGATTCTTGCAGTAGATGTTCCTCAGAGAGACAGAAAACTCTCATCAGGAAGGTTTGTGGTTGTAACATTTTCTGTGTTTACGTCTCCAAAAAGCTGGTGCAACTTTACCATGTTAAAATCCTTTCCGCTGCTAATCCTGTGTTGATTCCTCTGAAGAGCGTAAACACTAAGACTGTGTACTTTCAAAACAATGGTGTGAGTTTGGGGTGGTTTGGTGAACAATGGCAGGTTTTTTTTTTTTGAGGGGGGGGGGGGGGGGGGGGTATTTACTTTAAGCAAAATCTAAGAACGAAATCATGTGACGTCATTTCATGCAAAATTCTGGCCATAACGAAGTTCGTTTCGGGAGTTCAAAACCGCTTGCTAAAGTGAACTGTCCAGAAAAGTTTGCTTCCAAAAAAACTTCCATCTCCCATTGGTCTGAATGGTGATGATGCCATAGGTGGGTGTGGCTCTGAGGCTCCGCCCTCTTTCAGGTCATTTCTTCTGTTCAGTCCGTCGAGGTCGAAACATGAACAGACTGGAGAGGCGCTTTATAGTAGAAAATGAGGCTGTAATTCTAATTGAAAGAGTTTCACAGTTTTTCATGTTGCAGAGCTGCTGCAAACATCCACATAACTATCATCGTGTGTTTTCTGAACTGCTGGCTTTTTTGTGGGTGTGTTTTTGTTATTAAGAGGAAAGCGATGTGGATGCAGCAATTCAGCGCTCCAGTCACATCATGTGTAGTTATATCGCACTTTATACAGCATATTGCTTTAAAATCAAGCAGCTTTACAGTATTAAACGTGAAAAAAACTGTCCCTTTCAATTAGAATTACAACTTAATTTTTTACTGTAAAGTGCCTCTCCAGTCTGATCATGTTTTTACACGTGTCTGACCTTGACGGACTAAACAGAAGAAATGAATCAGAGCAGATTTACTCCTCAAAGAGGGTGGAGCCTCAGAGCCACACCCACATATTACATCATCTCCATACGAGCCAATGGGAGCTGGAAGGGGTTTAGCCACCGGAGCAAACTTTTCCGGAAAGTTCACTTTGGCAAGCGGTTTCAAACACAAAACCAACTTTGTTTTGGCCTGAGTTTGAATGAAGTGATGTCACACCAGTTTCCTTGAAGTAATAAAAAAAAACAAAAGCTTTCTATTTCAGATAAATGCTGTTTTTTTTTTACTTTCTATTCATCAAAGAATCCTGATATACAAATGTAAATAACTGTTTTCAACATTGATAATAATGAGAAATGTTTCGAGATCATCATATTATACTGATTTCTGAAGGATCATGTGACACTGAAGACTGGAGTAATGATGCTGAAAATTCAGCTTTGATCACAGGAATAAATTACACTTTACTATATATTCACATAGAAAACTGCTGTTTTACATATGAAATAATATTTCACAATATTACAGTTTTTGTATTTTTAATCAAGTAAATGCAGAAGAGTTCTTTTAAAAACATTAAAAAGCGCACTGATGCAAAACTTTTGAACGGCAGTATATCTGTGTCTTCAGATGTGTCTTGTCTTGAGTCGTAACCCAAGCTTGTCTTGTTCCCCCAGTTCAGACTCCAGAGACTCCCGGGACTCTCGGGATTCTCCGGCTAAAGGCGACATCGAGAGCGACGAGAACGTACTCGTGCGACGCCAGAAACAGATCAACTACGGGAAGAACACTCTCGCGTATGACCGATACATCAAAGAAGTGCCCAAGTGCGTGAGATCCTGGTGGCTGTGTCTCAAACACATGTAGTATTCTGCTGTGACCTCTCGCATAGTCTTGTTCTTGAAGTATTTAAGATTATTTGTATTATTTTAGGCCTATGAGACAGCCGGGTGTTCATCCAAAGACTCCAAACAAGTTTAAGAAGTACAGCCGGCGCTCGTGGGACCAGCAGATCAAGCTGTGGCGGGTCAAGCTGCACGCCTGGGACCCCCCCGCTGGAGACCTGCAGCAGATGTGAGAGATTAACAAACACCATTACAGCCCTCCACACACACACACACACACACCGTGAGCAATACAATCGCCATTCGCTAGGGCATTTTTTAGTTTACTCGCCAGACTGATATACAATATATATATATATACAGGTCCTTCTCAAAAAATTTGCATATTGTGATAAAGTTCATTATTTTCCATAATGTAATGATAAAAATTAAACTTTCATATATTTTAGATTCATTGCACACCAACTGAAATATTTCAGGTCTTTTATTGTTTTAATACTGATGATTTTGGCATACAGCTCATGAAAACCCAAAATTCCTATCTCAAAACATTAGCATATCATGAAAAGGTTCTCTAAACGAGCTATTAACCTAATCATCTGAATCAACTAATTAACTCTAAACACCTGCAAAAGATTCCTGAGGCTTTTAAAAACTCCCAGCCTGTTTCATTACTCAAAACCGCAATCATGGGTAAGACTGCCGACCTGACTGCTGTCCAGAAGGCCATCACTGACACCCTCAAGCAAGAGGGTAAGACACAGAAAGAAATTTCTGAACAAATAGGCTGTTCCCAGAGTGCTGTATCAAGGCACCTCAGTGGGAAGTCTGTGGGAAGGAAAAAGTGTGGCAAAAAACGCTGCACAACGAGAAGAGGTGACCGGACCCTGAGGAAGATTGTGGAGAAGGACCGATTCCAGACCTTGGGGACCTGCGGAAGCAGTGGACTGAGTCTGGAGTAGAAACATCCAGAGCCACCGTGCACAGGCGTGTGCAGGAAATGGGCTACAGGTGCCGCATTCCCCAGGTCAAGCCACTTTTGAACCAGAAACAGCGGCAGAAGCGCCTGACCTGGGCTACAGAGAAGCAGCACTGGACTGTTGCTCAGTTTTGCATGTCATTCGGAAATCAAGGTGCCAGAGTCTGGAGGAAGACTGGGGAGAAGGAAATGCCAAAATGCCTGAAGTCCAGTGTCAAGTACCCACAGTCAGTGATGGTCTGGGGTGCCATGTCAGCTGCTGGTGTTGGTCCACTGTGTTTTATCAAGGGCAGGGTCAATGCAGCTAGCTATCAGGAGATTTTGGAGCACTTCATGCTTCCATCTGCTGAAAAGCTTTATGGAGATGAAGATTTCATTTTTCAGCACGACCTGGCACCTGCTCACAGTGCCAAAACCACTGGTAAATGGTTTACTGACCATGGTATTACTGTGCTCAATTGGCCTGCCAACTCTCCTGACCTGAACCCCATAGAGAATCTGTGGGATATTGTGAAGAGAAAGTTGAGAGACACAAGACCCAACACTCTGGATGAGCTTAAGGCCGCTATCGAAGCATCCTGGGCCTCCATAACACCTCAGCAGTGCCACAGGCTGATTGCCTCCATGCCACGCCGCATTGAAGCAGTCATTTCTGCAAAAGGATTCCCGACCAAGTATTGAGTGCATAACTGAACATAATTATTTGAAGGTTGACATTTTTTTTTGTATTAAAAACACTTCTTTTATTGGTCGGATGAAATATGCTAATTTTTTGAGACAGGAATTTTGGGTTTTCATGAGCTGTGTGCCAAAATCATCAGTATTAAAACAATAAAAGACCTGAAATATTTCAGTTGGTGTGCAATGAATCTAAAATATATGAAAGTCTAATTTTTATCATTACATTATGGAAAATAATGAACTTTATCACAATATGCTAATTTTTTTAGAAGGACCTGTATATATTATGATTCCACCTATTTTTAAATATCTGAACTTCCACTCTTAACATCAGTCAAGCATTAAATTATAATCAAGCACTATTTAATGATATAACTTTTATTAGAACTAAAACTTGGTAACCATGCATGAATGGTTATTTCCCATTATTAAAAGATTAGTTCACCCAAAAATTAAAATTCTGTCAGTATTTACTCTCCCTCATGTTGTTCAACCCCGTAAGACCTTCGTTCATCTTCGGAACACGAATTAAGATATTTTTGATGAAATCTGAGAGCTGGATCACTCCTCCATAGGCTTCTAAGGGATTGAAACTTGCCAGCCCCGAAAAGTTATTAAAGACATCGTTAAAATAGTCCAAGTGACTACAGTGGCTCAATCTTAAGTTTATAAAGCGACGAGAATACTTTTTGTGCGCGAAAAAAACGACTTTATTTCAATTATTGATTTCCTTCTCTGTGGGCCTCGAGTGAGTTCACTAGTGTAACAGCGCAGCGCTTCTGTTGTTGTACGTCACACGCATCACACACATGACCAGCGTCGGCCAATAGTGAGCTTACGTGTGACGTAGCTCTACGCAATCACACTACGCTAACTGATTCGAGGCCCACAGAGAAGGAAATTAATAATTGAAATAAAGTCGTTTTTTTTTTTGCGCACAAAAAGTATTCTCGTCGCTTGATAAACTTAAGATTGAGCCACTGTAGTCACTTGGACTATTTTAACGATGTCTTTAATAACTTTTCGGGGCTGGCAAGTTTCAATCCCTTAGAAGCCTATGGAGGAGTGATCCAGCTCTCAGATTTCATCAAAAATATCTTCATTTGTGTTCCGAAGATGAACGAAGGTCTTACGGGGTTGGACAACGTGAGGGAGAGTAAATACTGACAGAATTTACATTTTTGGGTGAACTATCCCTTTAATAATGTCATATTTGTCAACTTAAGACTGTTGGTGGTGCTGAAGACATTGTTGGTCATTCAATAAATTCATTGTTTCTGTAAAATATAAATATATATATATATATATATATATATATATATATATATATATATATAGATCACAGTAGGGCTGTCCAAATGGCTGAAAAGCTAAATTCGCATTTTTTTCTTAAATATTAGCAAAATTTGAAATCTATTTGAATGCTGAAGGCAATACTTAGAGGAAAAGTACTGTATTGTCTCCTGTACCCACAAGAGGGCGGAAGCGAGCGCAATAACCAAATCAAGCATTGCATCTTTTATTGAAATGTAATGACATTCAGTTTTTAAAGTGTGTTAACTTTTGAAACAATTGTTCTTAAATAAAATATACTTTCCTCAAGGTGCATGCAAGGAAAAATAGTGCATAAAACTGTTCGTGCATCATTAACCTGAGAAAACACACCTCAACAGAAACGTAATGAACTACAAGAATATAAAATAGCAAATTTACTTTCAGAAACGATCCACTTCTACATTGTTCGTCAAAAACACCAGACGCTCTGCTTGACCTGAGCGTGTGCTAGCGCTTTTTTGTTGAAACCTTTTTCCTCCATTTTTATTCAAATGAACAACGCAGTCTCACCTGCTGTATACTTCAACAAGAGAATATCGTGTACATGTAGCGCGTCAAATCTGCGTGTGTGTGTGAGAAACAGCACTCGCACAGCGATGGCGAGTAATGATAGACATTATTTAGTCTCATATGCAAGTGATTTCTTCACATTGTAGCCTATAGTTCAGCACAGAGGTAACACAAGGATTAATCATGAGTCCCCAGTGCTCGTTCACTCAGTGTTGTGTTTCTGTGTCAGAGAGGAGATTGACTTGGGAGAAATCATGGACTTTGAGTTGGACGTGGAGTGTTCTGCGGATCCTGAATCCCAGTGTCCGACAGCCAGCGCAGCGCCACTGTCCTTGACGGAGGTGAGATTCCCAGTTTACACTTCAGTTCCCAACACTGAAGCACATCAGATAAGATACACCAGGAATACACTTTTTTGTGTTTAAAAAATGTCCAGAATTTTGTGAAAACCTCATTATATTATGGCATACAACATTTACAGGATTCCTACACAGTAAAGTATGGAAATTTGATTTGAGTAATTTCCAGGACTGGACGAGTGTGGAAAACAATTCTAAAATAAATGTATAATACAAGCTGAGTGTTTTCATGGCAAAAGTTCAGTGATCCTTTAGTGATTGTCGAACACGATTGAATAAATTCAAGGTGCACATTTTTTATTATGCAAAGCTCTTTGTTTTTCGACTTTACCAGTGTTTTTGTACTTCACTAAATGAATGCGCGTGTGCCACTTTGCCATGCCAGAGAAAATAACAATATTTACAAATGACTGTACTACACTGCAAAAAATGCTTTTCTTACTTAGTATTTTTGTCTTGTTTCCAGTCCAAATATCTGAAGATTCTTAAATTAAGAAGCTTTCACTAGAAGTTGTCAAATGACAAAGGGGTCAGAAAAATAATCTTAATTCAAATGGAAAAAAAGATGATTTTTCTGACCCCCTCGGGAGATAATTTAGCTTGTTTTAAGCCAAAACTCATATTTTTTCTTCTTCAGAAAACAAGATAGTAAAACTTCTCTAGTAAAAGCTTGATTTAAGAATTTTTAGATATGTGGACTGGAAACAAGACAAAAATACTGCGAAAGAAATGCATTTTTTGCAGTGTTTATATCAAATGTAATGCTGTATGAACCATTCATGTTAAATGGTCTCACAAATCTACAGAGAAATTTGAGTCTGGAAAATGTGTAGGAATCCTGTATTTGTAGCGTTATGATGTATGGCATTAGAGTAAAAGCACCTTTACTTGGGGGTGGGCGATATGGCAATAATATATCACGATTTTTTTCAGGAAAATCACGATTTTTTTTTTAATCACAATTCTTTTCAAGTTGGTTTTACTATTTTGCAAGTGACTGAGCATTACAGCCAAAGTAATGTCCCTATTTTAAAAACAAAGCCTTGGGTAACAAAATCTAAAATAAAAAAGAATGGCAGACATTTAGGCCTAAGTGGTGAAAGATAAAAATCTTTGTCATTACTTTCTTTGTTCTTAAAAAAATAAGAACAAAGATACACAATTACACAACTTAATATACAAATGAAATAAACGGTACTTTATTTTTTTCAGACAGTAGGTATATTTTAGCCTGGTTAAAACCAGACCCTTCTCAGTCGTAACTGAGTTAGGGTCTGGGGAAGATTCATTCACAGCTCACTTCCAAAGTGGCGTCACCAACGGACGTCGCTCAAATGCCTCTAAGCAATTGCATAGACCTTAAAACCAATCAGATCGATCGTCATCTTGTTACCCACATTCTTCAAAATATCATCTTTTGTGTTTAAGAATTTTAATACAGGATTGGAACAACATTAGAGTGAGTAAATAATGACCGAATTTTCTTTTTTTGTGGTGAACTATCCCTTTAAGGACAAGCGGCAGCATGTTTACTATTAGGCTACTGTCTCTTTAAGACACGCATAACGCACCAGATTTTCTCTCAAATGTTTTGCTTTCATTTCAGACCAACATAACCAACTCGGTATATGTAAATCTTGTGCGTATTTGACAGCATTAGCACAATGAGACTCTAAAGATAACTTGCTTTTAGTGCTCGTGAGCGTCGGGTGTACGCGCTCAGAAAAGCGCACGTTAAGCCACCTTTCCACTGCACACGACATTCACATACGATTGTCGCATTTCGCCCCCTAGTGGCAGTCGCACGGAACTCGTGAAGCAACCGTTACCCTCGGCTATTCACAATGGTAAAATTAATGATGTTAATGAATGTAATGCATGCATGAATATATCCACACAAAACAAATCACCCTCAATACATCTAAAATAAAAACATAGTAGATTTTATTGAGCAATCAATATAAATATTGATTTAATAATTATAAAATATTTTTTATATATAAAAAGTAGTTATTAATAACCGACATTTTACAGAAATAGCATTTACAGAATAACATTAAAGAGTTAAAATATTGGTAATTCTAGCCTCGCGCTCATAATTTTGATTAGAATACATCACATACGGTCAGGCCCGGGGTGGGTAATCGGGAGAGTGGAGAGAATTCCCGGTGGGCCGCTTCACTTTTGGGCCGGTCGAGTAATTTTATTTTTTTTACATTTGTCACGTTAGTCTATCTTCTCTTAAATTAGGCTACACACATTCCACATTCTGACACCGCAGCGCACAGCCTATGAATGCAAGGGTTGTACCATGTGACGGAGTTCTCCCCTCTCCTCCTAAATAGAGTTGGTTGGGTCCATAGCCCGTCTTTTCCAAAACGTTTTCTCAGGTAGGCTGCTGATAGCTGGGCCGGCCCTACCGTAACGGTACGCGTCAGGGAGGATGGATGGGAGGAAGAGGCCAGGAGGGGCTGAAAAAGCCAGGTTGAAAAAAAGAAAGGCATTGGAGGATGATGCGGCCAAATGTGCTTACAGATTTATTTTCAAGAGGACAAACACAAGTGGCAACAACTATTATTCGGCTAATACCGTTGTAGCGTTGTCAACCTATTCACAAGCAAAATATTACATTTAATTAAAATATTAGCCTTTTTGTATCACTCAATATATGGCGCGTTACTGTGTTCTACTAAGTGTGTTTGTGGCGAGAATTTTCACGTGAATAGATACATAGATCTGACTGGTCTCCACATGTACTGTAATGGTCCAGTGGCAGAACTTTTGCCAAGCCAACTTTTGTCAGAGGTTCTGGGTTCTAATCCACACGAAGTTGTATAGTTTTTTTTCCCCCTCATCAAAACCGATTGTTTATTAGTGGTTGTATATCAAGCAGGGACATGTTTTTTGTGCATTATGTTTTGTGATTGCACCGTAATGAATAGAGAGAGTCTCTCCGCAACGGATTGTAGCGCGCGTCCGTGTGAAGGCTGTGCGCGAGTCACAACAGAACACTGTATTCGCGCCAATGATATCTCGATAGCAGCGGCAACGAGCACTTTGTTCACTTGATTTAAAAAACAACACATTTCAGATCGCCTCTTATTTAACAAACGAACTAAATGAAAGCTCTAATAGTTAACGAGATGTTTTATTTATTTGTATTGGTACATCCGTGCCGCGAGATGTTTCAAAAGTGGTGGGGACATGTCCCAACCGCCCCACCCGCAAATTATGCCTATGGTATGCAATAAAATGACCTCTTAATTATTTTTTTCGTAGCTTCTGAGCAGCAGATAAGCCAGTCCCCCGCTGAAAATGAGGAGGCCATGACTACAGGGACAGGTAGAGAGGATACCAGAGTAAACAATGTGAATTAAAGTTATTTAATGTAAGAAAGAGCAGTATGCTTTTGTTAATTTATCAATATCCTTGTGGAATAGTGGAATATTTTTTTGTTAACTTCTCAGCTTAAGTGAATTATTATTTAACCTTTACATTATTTGTTGAACCATGGTATTAATGAAAACTACACAATAGTAAGAGCTGAACTGTTGCTTTTATTTATCCAATTTCCACCACCATGGAAAAAGTGGGCCGGTCTTAGGCCTGAAACTCCCGGGCTGAAAAGTGGCCCCACTTCGGCCCTGCATACGGTCGCATACGGTCTATTCGCAGAAGTTCAGATATTTCAACGGATCCAAAGCTCAAATTTGATCTGAATTTTTTCCGCATATGATCACAGCTCCCGTACGACTCTCCATTGGACATGAATGACTTCTGTCCAACGGCTGTCGTTTGTCGTGTTCGAATTACATGTTTAACCGGCAAGGCTTTTAAAGCACATGCAAATAATGAAGTTTTGTGAATCGCAGTGTCCCGTGAGTGTAACTATCTCTGCGTTAACATGTGATGTTGTTTGAATGTACGTCGCGTGTTGAGAAAAGCAGATCGTGGAGACATGCTAATCTCCCATGACCAAAAATCGTGATATCGCACACCGATACCTTTACTGTGTTTTTTGGCTGTTAAATGCGAGTTATGCAGGGTCACAAAATGAGACATTTAGTTGATTTTGCGTTGTGATCTGTGATCATGGCCTTGCGTAAAACTAGAAAAGGTCAAAGCATCACTGAAGAAAGCGTCTTTATTTTTCTTCTGCCGTTGTAATGCATATACAGTATAGTGTGACTGATGGACAAGGATAGGCATGAATACTCGTCATTACCACTTTTAGTCAGAATTTGAGGTTTTTAATTTTTTAAAGCATGTCCTCTTCATGTCCTGCAGGGCTCATTCACAGGAACCCCTAAAAAGATGATGAAGATGGAGGATGCGGAGATGTCCTGAGATCCGAGTCTCCGCGAGATATCCCGAGCGTCTGAACCGTTTTAATGCACTGTTCGTCTCACTGTTCGTTTGAGGATTGTCAGGTTCTGCTGTGTTTGTGATGCCACAGGTCTCGACAGCTTCTTAAAGAGAAAGTTCTGTCGTCGTCATCATCGTTCTTTCCACCGGTTTCCTTTTTTTGGGTCTTTGAAAAGAAAATGTAAATGTGTAAATTTTGGAGTGGTTTGGCTTTCTGTGGTGGTGGTCCAGCGCTCCGTGAACCTTCTCTTGTATTTATCAGTTTGTGAAACTCACAGCAAATCTCCAATGTTAAGTAGTTTGTGATTTTAAATTTTTTTTTTTAAAGAATTTCTTTTTTTCGATTTGTTAATTTCTATTTTATTAAGAACCTTTTGAAAATAAATATTAAACTGGAATGACCAAATGATATTTGTCAGTTATTTGTCTCGCTGTAATCAGGAGAATGTGCTCATATTTCCAGGGCAATCATGCTTGAGGCATTAATATAGGAAAACAACTGAAGATACGAGACTTTCTCAGGCCTTTTCAATTAAACTAATGTAAAGTTCACTGTTTGCAGTAACCCTTTGGATTCCAGTGTTTGTAAAGTAATGCTTTTACTGTCTAATGTGGGTGTTTTCAATCTTTAAGACCCCTACATATGATTATCCTCATGAAAGCCCATCCTGAATTTTAAAAGACATTTAAAGTTTTTAATTAGATTTAAAATTGTATTTAAATTATTCTTAGATTTGAAAATGTCTTGTATAAAGATCATTGCTCAAATTATTATGTTATGCAGTTACATCATTAGCCTGTTATAATACTGTAGGCTACTGTTATACTGCATATATTTATTCACTCGTTTACTTAATTTAATCTATTTTTTTATTTAAAAACGAGATATTCTCTATTCATTTTAACCAATCAAAAAATTGATTGAGATTCGGGAAGCTCTCTGGTGGATCGTGGGTGAGTGGTAGCATGACGCTACACCATAACCTTACACAAAATTGTGTGCTTTGTTTTTTTGCATGATGATAAATTATATTTTACGATTTAGTTTCATAAATTATGATGTTCAAGAGGCAAATAGCGAATTCTTAAAGGATTAGTTCACTTTTAATAAAACTTTTGCTAATTTTCTCACCCCCATGTCATCCATGATGTCCATGTCTTTCTTCAGTCGAAAAGAAATTAAGGTTTTACAAATGTATACTGTTAGCCTTTTTAATATTAAAACACCCAGGATACGCACACGAAATGGGCATTTTAAACGGTAAACTGACACAAATACATTTGAATATGGTCCTCCTTCCTCATATTTGTAAACACTGACTCGGTACTTCCGCTTACGTCAAGCGTGACCTTTTCAACGTAATTGCGAATTACGTGACGTCACGAACGCGCATCACAGAACAGAGCAAGGCGATCATTTGTGCTTATAAAACTTAAACTTTTTTATTTATTTTTGAAATGACCGATCGTTTCGCTAGATAAGACCCTTATTCATCGTCTGGTGTCGTTTAAAGCCCTTTGAAGCTGCACTGAAACGCTCATTTGGACCTTGAACCGTTTGGGTCCTATTGAAGTCCATTATATGGAGAAAAAGCCTGGAATGTTTTCATCAAAAACCTTAATTTCTTTTCGACTGAAGAAAGAAAGACATGGACATCTTGGATGACATGGGGGTGAGTAAATTATCAGCAAAAGTTTTTTTTTAAGTGAACTAATCCTTTAAAGGTGCAATGTGTAATATTTCTGAGGTTCTATTGACAGAAATTCAATATAAGATACAAAACTATGTTTTCAGTGGTGTATAAAGACCTTGCATAATGAACCGTTGTTTTTTATTATCTTAGAATGATCATTTATATCTCCATAACTGCGGGCGCCCCCTTCTATGTAACGCTTAAACTGTTAGGCTCACAGGCGGTGTGGTTAATGGAGCAATGCATTCACACGGCTCTCCACGCCCTAGCCGAAGCCCAGCCGGATCGCGTGCCTCGAGACGCTTTAGTGGACCTGCTGTGTGCCGTCGAACTCTTCAACCAGATCCTTCAGGACAAGAGGAGCTCAGGGCTCGACTTCGGCTCAGACTGGCTTCGAAACGCCAGATCGTTCCCCGTCGAGCGGCTAATGATGATTCTGGCCCGGAGTCAAGCAAAGAAAGCTGCCGAGCAACTCTACACATGGTCTTCCCAGCAGAGTAACCTCATGCATATCGCAAACAACCCTCGATTTGTATCATCACCCGCGATAAACATACATGTCGAAGCTGCTGTTGACGAGACGTCCCAAAAACCCGTTCACAGCCTCTGGTCCTCGAATCTTCCCTTGCTTCCTTTATCATGGGTTTGACAACAACACTGTTAATACTTAAATGTCCTCATATCAAGTTCCTTATCAATGTACTTTTGACTCAGGGCTAGAGTATATTTTAGAGAAAATCCTACAGTTGACTTTTGATATGAGAAGCGTATCATTTTGTCCTATTTATGTTATGACTTCTTGTATGTTTGTCACAGCAGTTGTTGTTGTTTTTTTTATTTATCCTTTATTTTACCAGGTGATGTCCCATTGAGATATTCAAATCTCTTTTACAAGGGAGCCCTGGAGCAACAATTGCACAAATTTCACAGAATCACAATAACAAACACAACTAACAAAACAAATTTACAGTACATGTAAAACAATCAACAATCAAATTTGTACTTAAAATCCATTTAATTCCATCATTTTGCATCTTGTGTGGGGCTTTATAATATATATATAAGTATAAAAAATATAAAAATTTCAAACTCTTTTAAATAACGGTTAGTTAAAGTAAACTAAAGTATTTAGTTTGTCTTGTTATTCTGTCATTCATTATGCATGAATATATAAACAGCTGATGGCCTCACAGTGCATTCATGTTTCAGAGCTCGAGTTATGATAATATATATATGAACATATGAGGATTTCACTGGAGAGTAGATTACTAAAATGTGTCGACACTTTATCTTGTCTTAGATATTGTAAATGTGAATTTAAACATACTTTAATTATTGTACGACTTGTTTAATAATTACTTAAGTATTGAATTTATAATAATAATAATTACTTTGTAATTTACAGTACAGTAGAAATTTTCTTGATCAAATGTTACATGCACAAACACTTATTTTAGTACATACACACATTTATTACAGAATAATTTATCCAATTGACTCTAATATGCAGAAGCAGAAAACAGGAAAAAAGCTTTAAAGCCTTAACAAAGACTGATTTATTTAATAGTTAAATGGCCCTGTAATAAAAAGAAATTAGCCATTTTAATGGGTTTCAATGGGTACATTTTTGTCCTTCAGGTCCAAACTTGAGTGTAACTGATTTGTGTACCCAGTGATTTATGAAAGGAAATGATGGTGAAGTAAGAATAACGTATGCAATAAAATACGCAAAATTGACACAAAGTAAACCATCCGAAAAAAAATAAAAAATAGAGAAAAAAGTCCTTAAGGAATCACAAGGGTTAAGTTGTCTCTAAATTTTAAATTGATCAATCAGACCCTTTGATTGCAGTGTTGTTATTGAATCATAATTTGTAAAAATGTATTCATCTAGAAGCAGATTTAACAGTGATTTTCTGCTGTAATAAACAGTTTAACTGGTAAGATCCTCAGAAGAGTTGTGCAGTGATTATATAAGAATGGAAAGACAGTTTCTGTGAAGGACGTCCTGAATGTGAGTAAATGTGTGTTAGTTACAGGATCAGAGAAGGACACTGTTCCTCTGTCATAGTCCAGCTGAACTCTCACAAGCTGAAGCTTCTCTGCACACTAAACACACAGGCTGTTTGTCCTCCAGACAGAAGAGTTTGAGTTTCTCACTGTGTAAACTGCAGATCTCCTCAGATCCTGATGAACGTTTCTCAGTTCTCTCCTTTATCAATAAATCACACACGTATTTTAACGCTAGATTAACTGGAGGTTCTTCTCTTGAGGATTTTCTCCTGCAGACAGGACACTCCTGAGTTTCCTTAGTTTTCCAGAACTGTTGTAGACACTCTTTACAGAAACTGTGACTACAGGACAGAATAACAGGAGCCTTGAAGATTCACAGCAAACAGGACAAGAAAGCTCTTCCACAGATTTTGAATCCATTTCCTCGTCTTGTACAAGATCTAATAATCTACAATTTACTGTCACTTTCTGAACTTTGGTTTAAAGAGTAAATAACCATTACAATCACAATCTCATCTGGGTTCATTCAGAAATAAACAAAAATGCTATAATATAAAGTAACTTCCTCTGTTTTTCACAACTCGTTTTAGTTTTCAGTAAAAATGAAAGGTAGAAATAATGACTAGTCACTTCCTGGTAGATTTAAGAGGGCGGAGTTTCTGATGACCTTCTGGGGCATCTATAAAAATATAAGACTGATAGTACCTTCTAGTGGGTCATATAAGACTGTCCCATCCACCAGCTGGAGTGCCCATGATCTCCACTAGGGGGAAACACTAGATTAAAAAGTTTGTCGAATCGAGACAAACTTTAAGTTGGCTTGTGAAAGTTTGGACCAGAAAGTTTGAAGAATCATATTCACCACGGAAAAAACGGGGGCAAAAAAAAAGCATTATACTCACCACAACTACTGATTTTTATTTATTTATTTATTTTTTACAAAAAATCCATCCTTATTTCTTTCCTCAAGAAGAGTTCAATTACTCTGTTGTAAAGGTTATCTGTGCGTTATAAGTCTTTTCTATCGAGGCTATTGCTGAAAGTCGAGTCATATTTCTGGCATAAGTTTTACTTCGCTTTAGGGCTGAGCCTGAGACTGCTCGACAGAAGCAGTGGACACAGGGACAGTCATTGCAAAACATGACGATGTGTACAGCTCTGCCCCATGCTTTCACACAGAGTTTTGAAGGAAATCAATGAGATCAGCGTGACTTTTGCCTTCAAAATTATTCGAGGCATAACGTTACATTAGTCAGTTCTGTTTTTACCCGGACAGATCGAATAGTTCTGTGACTCTGCGTTAAGCTCAGGCTGAATAAGGGATTTTTCCGGTAGGTTTGAACCTGCTGGGGGTCGAGGAGGGAAAGAAACATTAAATTGTGGGTTGAAAAACTATTAAATCTACAGGAATAGTTTACGCAGTTCAACAGATGCGGTTAGCTAGCTCTGACTACCAGTACGCGCCCTGAACATCCAATCAAAGGACGTGAAAATGACGACGTTATTGTACGCCTACTAGATGGACCCGGTGCAGTCAAAACAAAATCTGATTGGCTGATTAAATCTGACTGATTATCTTATTGGTTAAAGCAACAGTTCAATTGCCATTCATTTTAAGCTACAGGCGCCGCACTATTGATTCTGAAGGCCTCAAGGCGGAAGATTTAAGAACATAAAGAGCGTTGGATGAAGTGGCCGTGGGCCTACAGTCAAGTGAAAGCAAATCTGCAAATGCATCATATTTTTGCCAGCGATGAAGATCTTTATTAGTTGAATATCTTCGTATGCTATCTGTGAATGAATGACACAGGACGATACATTCGATTTCATTTCATTCAGGTAATACATTTTACAACCAAACAGATTATTATGCCCTGATAACTACAAAGTATGACATTATCCGTTTTTGGACATATACATTAATTAATAGGCTACATTAAATAAGCTAACATTGTCCACAGTTTATGAAAGAACACCCGCCATCCCGCGGTAATGTGTGTGTGTATTGCGCAGTGGCGTGCGAACTCGACTTCAAAAATGCCTTTGCCTGCCTTTGGCACAGTTAACCAGTTTTAAACATGCTTGCAGAAATATACATTTGATTACATTTTGGAGAACAGTCAAAAAAGATCCGTCGATGTGCATTTGATCGTTGTTTGTGTTCAGATGTTCAGTAGCGGTCGTGAGCACGAAGAGTTTTAACTCTTACTCCTCTGTGTCAATGGTTCCCTTTACATGCCTTTGAATGCAAAACTCTGCAGTCACTTTATTTCGACATTGTCTAATAATCCAAATGTAGTTGTATAAGTTACTATTATACAAACCAAAGGACAGGCAGTGGTTTTCGGGCTACAGATGGCAGAAATAATGCTTCCGATTTTGTTGCAAAAGATAGCCTAACGAATTATGATGATGATAATAATAGTCATTTAAATTAAAAATATCTAAATAATATCATGTGTTTTATACACACACACACACACACACACACACACACACACACACACACACACATATATATATATATATATATATATATATATATATATATATATATATATATATATATATATATAAGGCCTGTATGATCCAAAGTAACTACTCAGGGGCGTTGCTAGACCCCTTTTACTGGGGCACGTGCCCCAGTATTAAATCTACTGTGCCCCAGTAAATCTGAAGTTTGAGTTTAACAATTTATTTTATTTGTCAGTGTATTTAATAGAAATTATATTATAGGGTAATAGAAATTATCTGTTTGCAACGCAGTAAACCCGCTTGTAAAAGCAACGCAGTTTAACCGAAAACAGAAGCTGACCCGCGCGTGTTTCCTAGCAACTGCAACGCGCACACATCTGAGCAGTCCGGTGTTGGTAGGTAGGCTATGAAAACATGACGAAACAAAAGTTTGTAAATAATACAAATAATCTTATATTTATTCATTATTGGCGCCTGCATAACGTACGCGTGGATAAACGCCTGGATAACGTACGCGTGGATAACCGCCTGGATTAATACTTAGGCTAATTTCTATTATCTTTACCAGGGCTCGACATTAAGCCTTTTCATGTGCTTGTCCTTCGGACAAGTAAATCTGTCATTCACTTGTCCATGTAAAAAAGTTGATTTGTCCGGATTTTTGTTTTGTTTTTTGTGTGTGTTAATTTATTCTAAAGCAATATTCTCATCAGTGTTCAATCAGCTTTGATATTTAAATCGGTATATTGTAATATCTGCATCTTTAAAGGGCATCCTCTTCCCCAATCTTTTAATTAAATGCATGCTTCATCTTTCATTTTAAATTCTTAAATTTGATCAATAAATTCAATTATTTAGTAGGCTATAATAAGACACTATCTGTTACCTTAGGTCGAGCTGATCAAATTAAATCATTTACACTGAGAAATTACAAATGCATAAAATAATGTTATGAAATTGATTTAAATATACAAATAACAAATGTTGGAAAGAATGATAGGCTACTACTTATAAACACAACTAAACCGCCAGTAGGTGGTGGCAGGCCACGTCTTTATGAGCGAGTCATTGATTCGTTCATTGAAGCGATTCGTT
Source organism: Gila orcuttii (assembly GCA_026230005.1). Classification (NCBI taxonomy): domain Eukaryota; kingdom Metazoa; phylum Chordata; class Actinopteri; order Cypriniformes; family Leuciscidae; genus Gila; species Gila orcuttii. The sequence goes on from JAPDVR010000016.1 coordinate 40,209,571, forward strand.
CAAACGGCTGATTCATTCAAGAATGAGACAGATGTTAGTGAATGGGTCATTGAATCTTTGACTCAACCGATTCGTTCAAAATGCTGAATCATTCAGTAATGAAAACGTCTCGGTTACATATGGTAACCCTCGTTCCCTGAGGGAGGGAACGGAGACGTAGGTCATGACTGACCAATAGGAATCTCGCTAGAGAGGCCAATCTACTTCGCGTAAAACTAAAACAAGCCAATACACATTGGCGTGCAATCATTTGCAACAGCTTTGCAACCTCGCAGCGCGGGTATTTAACAAGCAGCTGGTGCGATTGCACACTAGTTTTTTGCTGAGGAGCCAAGCCTGAGAAAGCTAGCCGCCCCGGCGGGCGGCAGCAGATGTGGCGACGGGACCTACGTCTCCGTTCCCTCCCTCAGGGAACGAGGGTTACCATATGTAACCAAGACGTTCCCTATCGGTCAGTCACTACAACGTAGGTCATGACTGACCAATAGGAATCCCTACCAAAGCGCCACAGCTGCTGCACCCCATCCAGCGCCCCTGTGCAAGCCTCTACACCTTCTTGCCTGGAAGGATGATAGGAGGAGGCTTACACAGGGTGAGTCTGACACTGTTGTTCCGTGATAACCCATACAGTGAGATATTGGATAACACTGGGAAAGCGTGCCCTTTCTGTTTAGGAAGGAACGCTGCGGAAGCCACTTCTTCAAAGAGTTATGTGGAAATACATATGGACTAGCCCGAAGGCTGTACTGCATATGAAATAATGGGTGACTTAGCCCAAGGGAAAGACACGGGCTTCCGATAGGAGCAGCCGTGGAATATACACATATGGGATCCCCGTAGGGTCACACATATGGAACCCAGCCCAGATCCGGTTCTCAAGGATTCAGCGGATAAGGGCCTGGCGCCGGACGCTCCTCCAAGTCCGGGCCGAGGGGTTTGGAGGACTCGACAGGTTTTACTCTGGAGCAATAAGGGTGCACAGTAGGGTGCAGCAAGCCGACAGAGCCAGGCCTCTCAGTGCTTCTACCCGTCTAGGGTGAGAACATGGGAGGAGACCGGCTCTACACGTAGGCTATAATATCTAGCGAACGTGTTAGGTGTCGCCCAGCCCGCAGCTCTACAGATATCTGTTAGCGAGGAGCCACTTGCCAGCGCCCAGGAGGATGCAACGCCTCTTGTGGAGTGTGCATGTAACCTGAACGGGCAGGGCACGCCTTGAGCTTGGTAAGCCAAGGCGATGGCATCCACTATCCAGTGGGCCGTCCTCTGCTTGGAGACAGCCTTTCCCTTCTGCTGGCCTCCGTAACAGACAAAGAGCTGGTCTGAGGTCCTGACGCTTTGAGTTCTGTCCACGTACATACGCAGAGTGCGAATGGGACAGAGCAAAGCCAAGGCTGGGTCTGCCTCCTCCAAAGGCAGTGCTTGCAGGTTCACTACCTGGTCTTTGAAGGGAGTGGTAGGAACCTTGGGCACATAGCCAGGCCGGGGTCTTAGTACCACGTGGCTGTCACCCGGCCCGAACTCTAGGCACGATTCGTCGACCGAAAATGCGTGCAGGTCTCCTACCCTCTTGACAGAGGCCAGTGCAACCAGGGAAAGATCCCAAGAGGGTATGGAGGGGGGTCGAGGAGGATTTAATCGTCTCGCCCCCCTAAGAAACCTGACAACCAGGTCGTGCTTTCGAACTGTTTTGCCATCTATGTGGTCGTGATAAGCTGAAATAGCGGCAGCATGTACTTTGAGGGTGGAGGGAGACAGTCTACGCTCCAACCCCTGCTGCAAGAAGGAAAGCACAGACCCTATCGAACATCTTCGGGGGTCTTCTCGGCGAGAAGAACACCACTCGACGAACAGGTTCCACTTCAGGGCGTAAACACGTCTCGTGGACGGCGCCCGTGCTGAAGTGATGGTGTTAAGTACCTCAGGGGGTAAGTCACCTAAAACCTCCGCGTCCCATCTAGGGACCAGACATGGAGTTTCCAGAGGTCTGGACGCGGGTGCCATAGGGTGCCCCGTCTCTGAATCAGAAGATCCTTCCTCAGAGGAATGGGCCAGGGAGGGACTGTCACGAGGAGTATGAATTCTGGGAACCAAGTCCGGGTGGGCCAATAGGGAGCCACCAGAAGGACCTGCTCCTCGTCCTCCCTGACTTTGCACAGTGTCTGCGCAAGTAGGCTCACTGGGGGAAACGCATATTTGCGAAGGCCCCGGGGCCAGCTGTGTGCCAGTGCGTCCGTGCCGAGTGTTCCCTCGGTCAGGGAGTAAAACAGCTGGCAGTGGGAGGTCTCTGAGGAGGCAAACAGGTCTACCTGAGCCTCCTCGAACTCTCTCCAGATCAGCTGAACCGCCTGGGGGTGGAGTCGCCATTCTCCCGGAAGCACAGCTCGTGATAGCTCGTCGGCCACACGGTTGAGCAAGCCGGGGACATGCATGGCTCGAAGCGACCTCAGATGCTTCTGACTCCAGAGGAGGAGATGGCGAGCGAGTTGCGACATGCGACGGGAGTGTAGACCACCTTGTCGGTTGATGTACGCAACGGTCGCAGTGTTGTCCGTACGGACCAGCACGTCCCTGCCCTGTAGCAGCCTTTTCAAGCGGCTCAGAGTGAGATGTACTGCTAGCAACTCGAGGCAATTGATGTGCCAATGCAGCTGGGGGTCTGTCCACACCCCTGACACTGCATGCCCATTGTACGTGGCACCCCAGCCGGTGGCAGAGGCATCTGTGAATACCACAGCATGCCTGGACACCTGTTCCAAGGGGACTCCTGCCCACAGGAACAAGGGGTCTGACCACGGGCTGAAGGTCTGGTGGCACGCCGGTGTGGTAGCCACCCGGTGAGTGCCGTGATGCCACGGCCATCTCGGGACTCGGCCGGGAAGCCAGTGCTGAAGCGGTCTCATATGAAGCAGGCCGAGCGGGGTTACCGCTGCTGCTGCCATATGCCCCAGGAGCCTCTGAAAGAATTTCAGTGGGACTGCTGTCCTGCCTTTGAACGTGTTCAAGCAGTTCAGCACCGACTGAGCACACTGCTCTGTGAGGCGCGCTGTCTGGGCGACCGAATCCAACTCCATACCGAGATAAGAGATCCTCTGCACAGGGGAGAGTTTGCTCTTTTCCCAGTTGACCTGAAGACCCAACTGGCTGAGGTGCCTGAGCACTAGGTCCCTGTGTTCGCATAGCTGATCTCGAGAGTGTGCTAGTATGAGCCAGTCGTCGAGATAGTTGAGGATGCGAACGCCCTGTTCTCTCATGGGAACAAGGGCCCCCTCCGTGACTTTCGTGAAGACACAGGGGGACAGGGACAGCCCGAAGGCTAGGACCTTGTTCTCGGCTGCTCTCACTGTAATGGAGTGGATGGCCCGAAACTTGGGGGGACGCCGGGCAAACTGAATCGCAAAGCCGAGCCTGATGGTTCGAATGAGCCAGCGAGACGGACTAGGGAGCACTAACCAGGCTCGCAGAGACCGTACAAGCGGGACCAAAGGGACCGTAGGCGTACCCGGAATGGGGCAGCGAGGTGGAACACAGGGACGCGGCTTGGGAGGCGGCCCGTAGCGGGGTCTGAGTGTGCTGTGCAGCACTTATCTGGTTCCACGGGGCAGGAGGTGCGGGAGGCGGCTCGGTGGCGTTTTCGGACCGTACACAGCTGCCGGCTGGCGAAAGAAGAGGTGGATGAGAGTGGTGAGGATTCCAACCCCCCACTGCTCTCCGGGTCTTCTTCGGACCCAGAGATGATAGAAACTGCTCTTTTATTGAGAATTTGGGTACCGCTGGTTTTAAGGCCAGCGGCGGAACACAAACAAAATGAAACAAAGGATTTACCACCCGGCCCTCTTCCGGGGGAGGGAGCGATGCAGTCATTGTCTCCTGGAGAGCAGTCCCTTCCATCTCTGGGTCGCCCGTCCTAGGGCCGCTTACCCTTGGCTTTGCCGCCCCTCTTGGCGGGGGCTTGGACGGGTGGGGCGTCCTGTCTGCAACTGGCTCCACGGCGCCGTTTAGATGGAGGCTGCTGCTGCGGCGCGGGAGCAGGGGCAGACGCAGGAGGACGCCCACGGCGACGAGCAGACCGAGGAGCCGCGGGCGGTGGGGTGGAGGCAGCAGCTGACCGCCGTGGCAGGATGTGTCTGATGGCCTCAGTCTGCTTCTATACAGCCGAGAACTGCTGGGCGAAGTTCTCGACCGCGTCGCCGAAGAGGCCGGTCTGGGACACGGGGGAGTTAAGGAACCTGAACTTGTCGGTCTCCCGCATGTCAGCCAGACACAGCCAGAGATGGCGTTCCTGGACCACTAGTGTGGACATCGCACGACCCACTGACCGCGCAGTGACCTTCGTCGCACGAAGCGCGAGGTCAGTTGCGGCACGAAGTTCTTGGAGAACTTGTGGATCATGACCACCCTCGTGCAGGTCCTTCAGTGCCTTGGCCTGATGAACCTGCAACAATGCCATAGCGTGCATGGCAGAGGCAGCTTCCCCACAGGCCTTGTAAGCCTTGCTGGTCAGGTCCGACGAGTACTTACAGGCCCGGGAAGGAAGACACGGTTCTCCACGCCAAGTGGAGTTAGGGCACAGTTGCATAGCAACGGCCCGTTCCACTGGCGGGATACGCGTGTATCCCTTAGCTGCCTGCCCCGCCATCAAGGGTGGTGAGGGAGGAGGAGCCACCGAGACGGTTTCTGGCAGTAAAAGGTGCCGTCCACGTCCCTTTGAGCTCCTCATGCACCTCCGGGAAGAAAGGCACTGGGGTGGGTTGCTGAGAACCAGTGCGCGCCACCCCGAGATACCAATCGTCCAACCTCGAGGGTTTGGGACACGGTGGAGGGTTCCACACGAGCCCGATCCTGTTGGTGGCCCGGGAAAGCATGGCCATCATCTCCGGGTCCGACTTGGGCACTGCTGGCACACCCGAAGGAGGCAGCGGCTCTGTGCCGTCGTCCGCGGAGAGGTCTAACCCACCCTCCGATGCAGCGATCGACATCTGGTCGTCGCAGGGAGCGCCGAACGAACGACCGGTACACATCTCGAAGATGGTCCAGAACGTTCCGTTGGCAGCTCAACTGGTTGCGGAGCATGAGAGGAGTGAGGGTTCCTAGGGGGTTGGTTCCCCGAAGGAAGCGCGCTCACTGTAATCGTCAGGTCACCCGTGTCACTGCCCGAAGCAACCCACGAAGGGGGGTTGGAACGAGGTGCAGGCACGGGGACTCCGCCCCTTTGCAGGAACGTGAGTCTCGACCTCAGCTCCGAGATGGTCATCTTCCCACAATGGGTACATGACTCATCCACGAACGCTGCATGTGCGTGTTCGAGGCCCAGACACACGAGGCAGCGATTGTGACCATCCCGCGACCCCAGGTAACGACCGCATCCAGAAACACACAGATAGAACGTCATCTTGAAAAAGACGCAAACTATCTGTGTAAGCTCTTTTAGGAACTACTCTCACTGGTGCTGAAACACACAGGGGAACAGTCACAGCGATCACAGATGGGAATTCTGCACCCGTCTGTGCGCTGAATCTCTCTCGTTGGAGGTCTTACCAGCCGTTATAACAGCTTTTGAGCGCTCTAAGGCGCACCTTACCAGCTGTTACAACAGCTTTTGAGCACTCAAAGCGCACCTCACCAGCTGTTAAAACAGCTCTTTTTTTTTTTTGCTCAGTTTTAAACAACAAAAAAAAAAGAGAGAGAGAGAGACTGCTAGCGCTGTCGTGCTGTCACGCCCGCACTGGGAAGGAGAGGTTCAGAAAGGCTCGTAGTTGGTTTCACTTTCAAGTGAAGCAGAGGCATCAAAGTGTTTGGCTCCGAAGCAAAAAGCTAGTGTGCAATCGCACCAGCTTCTTGTTAAATACCCGCGCTGCGAGGCTGCACAGCTGTTGCAAATGATTGCACGCCAATGTGTATTGGCTTGTTTTAGTTTCACGCGAAGTAGATTGGCCTCTCTAGAGAGATTCCTATTGGTCAGTCATGACCTACGTTGTAGTGACTGACCGATAGGGAACAGGCTGAGTGTTCCTGTGAGATGCGCCGTGGTTCTGCTGTGATTTTAGTTTGGAACTATTTTCGCTGCTGAAAGTGAAACAGAACAAAAACAACTCTTTTATGTACAATTCTTCACAATTTTTGGCTTTTTTTTTTTGCCATGAAGGTCTGTGGATTATATATAGCCTATGCCAAATTATGTGCGAATTTCAGGAACAGGATGACTTCATAAAGATTTGGCTTTACTGAGAACAATAACTGACAAACACTAAAACGAAATATAACCCTGTTAACGCTTATTGCAAGGATTCAAAAGAAACAATTTTGATTATGCATTACCGTGGAGTTATAAGCAAAATACAAGGTGACTTATTACCGCGCAACCTTGTGGCTGTTCACCAAATTCAGTACACTTGATTTGACACAATACATGACTGTACTGGCTCTCATAATGGTAAACCTTTCGGATTACACATCATGTTACAAAATGACTAACTGCTGGCCGCAAAATAAAAAAATAAGAAGAAGTGGGGACAAATGTAGAAGAAAATCAAATACGACTTGGTTCAATGATTCAGGGGAACAATCATTTTGTTTCTATCCCTTGTTGTTCAAGGGTTATTAACATACAAATACTTGAGAGACAGTGCAAAATCTTACACAAATATTGTACACTTACACTACACTTACAGTAGGCCTACTTTACACTAATGGTTACTTGATGTAAGATTAGATGAGAGAAATGTACACATTGTATACAGTAAACTATCACATTGCACTCCCTTCATGATTGTCATAGGCCTATTTATTTGCAGAGATTTTTAGGGACTGTATTTTACCATATAAAAAAGTTTCCCAACACTGTTCCTGGAGGCACAACACACAACACATTTTCCAACTTTCCATCATAATCACATATCAGTCAACTCATCAGCTCTTCAGTGGAGCCTCAGACATAAAGCAGTCCGAGGAGGGAGACTTCATCAACAACGTGCAGTGCTGTTGTGTTCAGGGTTAGAAAGAGTTTGGTGACAAGACCAAGAAAATGTTTCTTATTTTTAGAGGAGGTGAAAAATTATATATTCACAGTACATTCAAACACAGTGTTGTACATTGCCCTGCATATGTATCCCAGACTACGATATGGTTGTTGGGCTGGTGCAGAACAGGAGTCCTGAAGTCTCCCCAGCACCACACACTGCACATGTCTCTTCTGTATAAAGCCCCTGTTAATGACCTGATCTGAATCAGATGCTTTTGATTGAGGAGACAATGCAGAATAAACAGAACAGACAGAGAAACCAATAAAACATTATGGTACATTAACCATCTCCTTATAGTGAACGCGCCTAGAAATGCACATAATGGATTACAGAGAGTAGTCTATTTATTTTAGTTTTGAATTGTTTCGTTTAAAGACATTTCAAGTTTTCTATATAGGCTATTTCTCATCATTTCATTTAATTTATGACGAGATGTGCTCCAGTTCATGAGTGACCGTGCTCGCGACTCCATGCTTATGGCTATTGTCTGCTATATTTGCTTCTTATTTATTAAATCCAGGCAATTGGTTGATGAAAAATTGATTAAAATTAAGATACAATTTATACAAAACGAAATTCACTTTAAAGAAAGGCTTTCTACTAAACAAAACTTAATGAAGTGGTCAAAATCATCTCTGTCGACCCACGTCTCTCAATATATTGGCTACTTTTCATAATCACAGATGGAAAAAAATAACATTATAACAAATATGAAACCAAATGCGCTTATTTAATGGCTACAACACATATAGTAGACTTACAGACACTTTATTTGTAGAAATGGCTGCACATTCATTTAATTCTGAAGTTTGCACACATAAGTTGAAAGGCAATCGTTTGTAAATCATATCTGCAACATTTATCAAGTACACGGATAATTGTGCATGCATTTATTAATCATTATGATACTAAAATCATAATAAAGTAGGCTACACTGTATACAAAAAAAATCAGATGAGCCCAGAATATGAACTAAACGCGTTTTATTACACTTTATTAAGCATTTTTCTCCCATAGAAAATCATTACAAGAACGCTTAAAGTGGTTTAATGCAGATTAGACTGTCCCGTTATTACGTCAAATAACTACAGGTCCTTCTCAAAATATTAGCATATTGTGATAAAGTTCATTATTTTCCATAATATAATGATAAAAATTAAACTTTCATATATTTTAGATTCATTGCACACCAACTGAAATATTTCAGGTCTTTTATTGTTTTAATACTGATGATTTTGGCATACAGCTCATGAGAACCCAAAATTCCTATCTCAAAAAATTAGCATATTTCATCCGACCAATAAAAGAAGTGTTTTTAATACAAAAAAAAATGTCAACCTTCAAATAATTATGTTCAGTTATGCACTCAATACTTGGTCGGGAATCCTTTTGCAGAAATGACTGCTTCAATGCGGCGTGGCATGGAGGCAATCAGCCTGTGGCACTGCTGAGGTGTTATGGAGGCCCAGGATGCTTCGATAGCGGCCTTAAGCTCATCCAGAGTGTTGGGTCTTGCGTCTCTCAACTTTCTCTTCACAATATCCCACAGATTCTCTATGGGGTTCAGGTCAGGAGAGTTGGCAGGCCAATTGAGCACAGTAATACCATGGTCAGTAAACCATTTACCAGTGGTTTTGGCACTGTGAGCAGGTGCCAGGTCATGCTGAAAAATGAAATCAGATGGAAGCATGAAGTGCTCCAAAATCTCCTGATAGCTAGCTGCATTGACCCTGCCCTTGATAAAACACAGTGGACCAACACCAGCAGCTGACATGGCACCCCAGACCATCACTGACTGTGGGTACTTGACACTGGACTTCAGGCATTTTGGCATTTCCTTCTCCCCAGTCTTCCTCCAGACTCTGGCACCTTGATTTCCGAATGACATGCAAAATTTGCTTTCATCCGAAAAAAGTACGGGGTGGTGATGGCGCAGTAGATAAGACACATGCCTTTGGTGTGAGAGACCCGGGTTCGAATCCACTGTAAGACACCAATGTGTCCCTGAGCAAGACACTTAACCCCTAGTTGCTCCAGAGGCGTGCGACCTCTGAAATATAGCAATTGTAAGTCGCTTTGGATAAAAGCGTCAGCTAAATGAATAAATGTAAATGTAAATGTAGTACTTTGGACCACTGAGCAACAGTCCAGTGCTGCTTCTCTGTAGCCCAGGTCAGGCGCTTCTGCCGCTGTTTCTGGTTCAAAAGTGGCTTGACCTGGGGAATGCGGCACCTGTAGCCCATTTCCTGCACACGCCTGTGCACGGTGGCTCTGGATGTTTCTACTCCAGACTCAGTCCACTGCTTCCGCAGGTCCCCCAAGGTCTGGAATCGGTCCTTCTCCACAATCTTCCTCAGGGTCCGGTCACCTCTTCTCGTTGTGCAGCGTTTTTTGCCACACTTTTTCCTTCCCACAGACTTCCCACTGAGATGCCTTGATACAGCACTCTGGGAACAGCCTATTTGTGCAGAAATTTCTTTCTCTGTCTTACCCTCTTGCTTGAGGGTGTCAGTGATGGCCTTCTGGACAGCAGTCAGGTCGGCAGTCTTACCCATGATTGCGGTTTTGAGTAATGAAACAGGCTGGGAGTTTTTAAAAGCCTCAGGAATCTTTTGCAGGTGTTTAGAGTTAATTAGTTGATTCAGATGATTAGGTTAATAGCTCGTTTAGAGAACCTTTTCATAATATGTTAATTTTTTGAGATAGGAATTTTGGGTTTTCATGAGCTGTATGCCAAAATCATCAGTATTAAAACAATAAAAGACCTGAAATATTTCAGTTAGTGTGCAATGAATCTAAAATATATGAAAGTTTAATTTTTATCATTACATTATGGAAAATAATGAACTTCATCACAATATGCACATTTTTTGAGAAGGACCTGTATGTCGAAATAACAGATAATTATGTTGAAATAATGACTCAGTATCTCGAAATAGAAAGTTTTCTTTTTTCCCTGCACCATTTGTTTCAGGGCTGCATAGAACACAGCCTGAATATAGGCTAATTGATTCCAGAAATAATATTTGGCGGTGCTTTGGTCTTTATTGGGGGTGCTGAAGCACTGCTAGCCCGCCCTAGCGCCGCCCATGATTACCAATATTAAACACACACATAAATATATATATATATAAATGAGATATATAATAGTGTTGTAAACCCCCAAAAACATGAAAACTGTGTGTGTTATGATCATATCCCAAATTAAAAAGGTACAATACAGTGAGATGATAGAATTCAGCCTAACTATTAGGCTAATAGCCAGACGTTGATCCACACGTTGATCCACACGTACGTTATCCAGACGTTGATACACACGTTTATCCACACGTACGTTATTCAGACATTTATCCACAAGTACGTTATTCAGACGTTTATCCACACGTACGTTATTCAGACGTTTATCCACACGTACGTTATTCAGACGTTTATCCACACGTTTACCCACGCGTACGTTATTCAGACGCAAAGTATGGCGTTCCGATAGGCTCAAAAATGTAACTTTGTATGGCGTTCCGATAGGCTCAAAAATGTAACTTTGTAGCACGCACTCGTCTCAATGAACATGACGTCTGCGTCTGCCGAACGTGACGTCTGCGTCTGCAGAACGTCTCGTCTGTGACGAGTGAATAGTGTCTTTTCTAAGACTTCCCTAAAGAAGGAGAAGGAGCAGTCTACCCTTCCGTCGCCGTCAGTCCGTGTCAATTTTTGAATGGGATTGACAGAGACGGCAGACGACAGACCGGCGGCGACGTCACGGCGGTGTCACAGTAGGAACGTATCTTACGGCGACGTGGTGACGGCGTATGTGAGAAATCCTTAAAAAAATCCGACGTCTGAACTAGGCACGTCGCATTATAAGACGTCTGATACACACGTCGTCCCTCTGTACGTCGCATTGTAAGACATCTGATACACACGTCGTCCCTCTGTACGTCGCATTGTAAGACATCTGATACACACGTCGTCCCTCTGTACGTCGCATTATAAGACATCTGATACACACGTCGTCCCTCTGTACGTCGCATTATAAGACGCCTGATACACACGTCATCCCCATGTATGTCGCCTTTAAAACATTTTAAAGTTTGCATTAGTGGATGTAGGCCTACTTGCTATAGGCTATTGCTTTTACAGTAATTAGTTAACTTATTTCCCAAAGGGCCCCTGGTGCATAATAACTATAAGTTTATTCAATGTTTGATATCATGGGTGGCGCTAGGGAGGGGCTAGCGGGACTTCAGCATCCCCAAGAAAGACCAAAGCAAAAATATTTTCTGGAAGCAATTATATTCAGGCTGTAGGCTGTATATTACTATTCTATGGAAGCCCTGAACCGCATGGTGAAGAAAAAACGAAAAAGAAATCTTATCTTGTTATTTCGAGATATTAAGTCGTTATTTCAACATTATATCTCCTTATTTCGACATAATAAGTCGTTATTTCGACATATAAGGGGACATTCTAATCTGCATTAAGCCGTATAATAGTTTTCTATGGGAGGAAAATGCTTAACGTTAAACACGTTGCGAAGAAGAACGAAAAAGAAATACGGTTGTGGGAAAATAGATCCTTATACATTTAACCCATTGGTACTATTATGTTCAACAGAGTTAAGTTTTAACCAAAAATTGACATTCCTTGTTTTATTTTATGCTTCGGTACTTTTTCTCACAATAACGTGCATTTTGGAATATGGACGAAACTTGTGCTGTTGAACTTATTTAGTAACTTAAAAACACATGTTAACAACACAAATTAACCAATATATTTCTAAGAATGCAAATAGATGTTTGAGGTTTCAAAATGAAACTGTTGGCTGTAGCAAAAAATTACAGATTAAGTCCAATCAAACACTAGATAAACAATGGTTTGCTCTTGATGTAAAGTGTAACAATTATCGTCAGGCCTCTTGCGCCCTCTGTTGGCATTTGTTATAATACATAATATACATAAGTTCAGTGTTTATATATTTCTTCATGTAATAGTGTTGTTAAATAAAACAATATAATTACTTTTAATACTTTATTTGAACCAATTATATTGCCTCATTTGTAATATTTATTTAAGTCATACTAAAGGAAATTGTTCACTTCAGATCTATCTTTATGACCAAAAAATACATAAATAAAATAGTCGACACTGACAGCCCTAGTTTTGAACATTTGAACATGAACCTACATTGTTTTGCATTTTTTGACTAAAAGACTATTTCCATGTCTTATATTTTTTCATTGTTGATTTCTTGAAAATAATAGGCTATTAAAATACTTTCTTGTCACCTTCTCCTGTAAACAATTTCGTGAATAGTTTCATATTGTGTATTCGCCCATTATGGTCAACTGTGTTAATTAAAATTATTACCACCTTCAAAAGCAAAAACTCAGAATGACACAGTCCAGAATATTATGTTTATAGATTACAATTAATGAATTTATCTGTTCAACTTTAAAGTTGTTGGTAATAATTGTGCAAAAAGTTGTGACTTTGATGGTGTAGGCTATAATTTGCATAGTCCTCATATCCAGTAGAAAGTGAAAAAAAAATATATACATATATATGTTCGTAAACCATTCAGAGATGACATTAATGACATACACAACTTTGTATACAATACAAAATTTGTATCAATGATATTTTCAATGTCATCAGAACACAAGAAAATAATGATTGATTAGAAAGATAACAAAGAAAAGATAAGAAAAGCTGGGGGGAGGTAGGTATTAATTTATTGTGGTGCGACGTTGGTGTCACGCGTCTGTGGTGCGGCGCGTCTGGTGCGGCGTGCTGTGGTGCGACGCGTCTGGTGCGGCGTGCTGTGATGCGACGCGTCTGTGGTGCGACGTTGGTGTCACGCGTCTGTGGTGCGGCGTGCTGTGGTGCGACGCGTCTGGTGCGGCGTGCTGTGGTGCGACGCGTCTGTGGTGCGGCGTGCTGAGGTTGCGACGTGCTGTGGTGCGACGCGTCTGGTGCGGCGTGCTGTGATGCGACGCGTCTGTGGTGCGACGTTGGTGTCACGCGTCTGTGGTGCGGCGTGCTGTGGTGCGACGCGTCTGGTGCGGCGTGCTGTGGTGCGACGCGTCTGGTGCGGCGTGCTGTGGTGCGACGCGTCTGTGGTGCGGCGTGCTGTGATGCGGCGCGTCTGTGGTGCGGCGTGCCGTGATGCGACGCGTCTGTGGTGCGACGTTGGTGTCACGCGTCTGTGGTGCGGCGTGCTGTGGTGCGACGCGTCTGGTGCGGCGTGCTGTGGTGCGACGCGTCTGTGGTGCGGCGTGCTGTGGTGCGACGTGCTGTGGTGCGACGCGTCTGGTGCGGCGTGCTGTGATGCGACGCGTCTGTGGTGCGACGTTGGTGTCACGCGTCTGTGGTGCGGCGTGCTGTGGTGCGACGCGTCTGGTGTGGCGTGCTGTGGTGCGACGCGTCTGGTGCGGCGTGCTGTGGTGCGACGCGTCTGTGGTGCGGCGTGCTGTGATGCGACGCGTCTGTGGTGCGGCGTGCCGTGATGCAACGCGTCTGTGGTGCGACGTTGGTGTCACGCGTCTGTGGTGCGGCGTGCTGTGGTGCGACGCGTCTGGTGCGGCGTGCTGCGGTGCGAAGCGTCTGTGGTGCAGCGTGCTGTGGTGCAACGCGTCTGGTGCAAAAACTCAGAATGACACAGTCCAGAATATTATGTTTATAGATTACAATTAATGAATTTATCTGTTCAACTTTAAAGTTGTTGGTAATAATTGTGCAAAAAGTTGTGACTTTGATGGTGTAGGCTATAATTTGCATAGTCCTCATATCCAGTAGAAAGTGAAAAAAAAATATATACATATATATGTTCGTAAACCATTCAGAGATGACATTAATGACATACACAACTTTGTATACAATACAAAATTTGTATCAATGATATTTTCAATGTCATCAGAACACAAGAAAATAATGATTGATTAGAAAGATAACAAAGAAAAGATAAGAAAAGCTGGGGGGAGGTAGGTATTAATTTATTGTGGTGCGACGGAGTCACACGTTGGTGTCACGCGTCTGTGGTGCGACGTTGGTGTCACGCGTCTGTGGTGCGACGTTGGTGTCACGCGTCTGTGGTGCGGCGCGTCTGGTGCGGCGTGCTGTGGTGCGACGCGTCTGGTGCGGCGTGCTGTGATGCGACGCGTCTGTGGTGCGACGTTGGTGTCACGCGTCTGTGGTGCGGCGTGCTGTGGTGCGACGCGTCTGGTGCGGCGTGCTGTGGTGCGACGCGTCTGTGGTGCGGCGTGCTGTGGTGCGACGCGTCTGGTGCGGCGTGCTGTGATGCGACGCGTCTGTGGTGCGACGTTGGTGTCACGCGTCTGTGGTGCGGCGTGCTGTGGTGCGACGCGTCTGGTGTGGCGTGCTGTGGTGCGACGCGTCTGGTGCGGCGTGCTGTGGTGCGACGCGTCTGTGGTGCGGCGTGCTGTGATGCGACGCGTCTGTGGTGCGGCGTGCCGTGATGCAACGCGTCTGTGGTGCGACGTTGGTGTCACGCGTCTGTGGTGCGGCGTGCTGTGGTGCGACGCGTCTGGTGCGGCGTGCTGCGGTGCGAAGCGTCTGTGGTGCGGCGTGCTGTGGTGCGACGCGTCTGGTGCGGCGTGCTGTGGTGCGACGCGTCTGTGGTGCGGCGTGCTGAGGTTGCGACGTGCTGTGGTGCGACGCGTCTGGTGCGGCGTGCTGTGATGCGACGCGTCTGTGGTGCGACGTTGGTGTCACGCGTCTGTGGTGCGGCGTGCTGTGGTGCGACGCGTCTGGTGCGGCGTGCTGTGGTGCGACGCGTCTGGTGCGGCGTGCTGTGGTGCGACGCGTCTGTGGTGCGGCGTGCTGTGATGCGGCGCGTCTGTGGTGCGGCGTGCCGTGATGCGACGCGTCTGTGGTGCGACGTTGGTGTCACGCGTCTGTGGTGCGGCGTGCTGTGGTGCGACGCGTCTGGTGCGGCGTGCTGTGGTGCGACGCGTCTGAGGTGCGGCGTGCTGTGGTGCGACGTGCTGTGGTGCGACGCGTCTGGTGCGGCGTGCTGTGATGCGACGCGTCTGTGGTGCGACGTTGGTGTCACGCGTCTGTGGTGCGGCGTGCTGTGGTGCGACGCGTCTGGTGTGGCGTGCTGTGGTGCGACGCGTCTGGTGCGGCGTGCTGTGGTGCGACGCGTCTGTGGTGCGGCGTGCTGTGATGCGACGCGTCTGTGGTGCGGCGTGCCGTGATGCAACGCGTCTGTGGTGCGACGTTGGTGTCACGCGTCTGTGGTGCGGCGTGCTGTGGTGCGACGCGTCTGTGGTGCGGCGTGCTGAGGTTGCGACGTGCTGTGGTGCGACGCGTCTGGTGCGGCGTGCTGTGATGCGACGCGTCTGTGGTGCGACGTTGGTGTCACCAGCACGCCGCACCACAGACGCGTGACACCAACGTCGCACCACAGACGCGTCGCATCACAGCACGCCGCACCAGACGCGTCGCACCACAGCACGTCGCACGCATCACGTGCGTGCGACGTGCGACGTGCTGTGGTGCGACGCGTCTGGTGCGGCGTGCTGTGGTGCGACGCGTCTGTGGTGCGGCGTGCTGTGATGCGACGCGTCTGTGGTGCGGCGTGCCGTGATGCGACGCGTCTGTGGTGCGACGTTGGTGTCACGCGTCTGTGGTGCGGCGTGCTGTGGTGCGACGCGTCTGGTGCGGCGTGCTGTGGTGCGACGCGTCTGTGGTGCGGCGTGCTGTGGTGCGACGTGCTGTGGTGCGACGCGTCTGGTGCGGCGTGCTGTGATGCGACGCGTCTGTGGTGCGACGTTGGTGTCACGCGTCTGTGGTGCGGCGTGCTGTGGTGCGACGCGTCTGGTGTGGCGTGCTGTGGTGCGACGCGTCTGGTGCGGCGTGCTGTGGTGCGACGCGTCTGTGGTGCGGCGTGCTGTGATGCGACGCGTCTGTGGTGCGGCGTGCCGTGATGCAACGCGTCTGTGGTGCGACGTTGGTGCGACGCGTCTGTGGTGCGGCGTGCTGTGATGCGACGCGTCTGTGGTGCGGCGTGCCGTGATGCGACGCGTCTGTGGTGCGACGTTGGTGTCACGCGTCTGTGGTGCGGCGTGCTGTGGTGCGACGCGTCTGGTGCGGCGTGCTGTGGTGCGACGCGTCTGTGGTGCGGCGTGCTGTGGTGCGACGTGCTGTGGTGCGACGCGTCTGGTGCGGCGTGCTGTGATGCGACGCGTCTGTGGTGCGACGTTGGTGTCACGCGTCTGTGGTGCGGCGTGCTGTGGTGCGACGCGTCTGGTGTGGCGTGCTGTGGTGCGACGCGTCTGGTGCGGCGTGCTGTGGTGCGACGCGTCTGTGGTGCGGCGTGCTGTGATGCGACGCGTCTGGTGTGGCGTGCTGTGGTGCGACGCGTCTGGTGCGGCGTGCTGTGGTGCGACGCGTCTGTGGTGCGGCGTGCTGTGATGCGACGCGTCTGTGGTGCGGCGTGCCGTGATGCAACGCGTCTGTGGTGCGACGTTGGTGTCACGCGTCTGTGGTGCGGCGTGCTGTGGTGCGACGCGTCTGGTGCGGCGTGCTGCGGTGCGAAGCGTCTGTGGTGCGGCGTGCTGTGGTGCGACGCGTCTGGTGTGGCGTGCTGTGGTGCGACGCGTCTGTGGTGCGGCGTGCCGTGATGCGACGCGTCTGTGGTGCGACGTTGGTGTCACGCGTCTGTGGTGCGGCGTGCTGTGGTGCGACGCGTCTGGTGCGGCGTGCTGTGGTGCGACGCGTCTGTGGTGCGGCGTGCTGTGGTGCGACGTGCTGTGGTGCGACGCGTCTGGTGCGGCGTGCTGTGATGCGACGCGTCTGTGGTGCGACGTTGGTGTCACGCGTCTGTGGTGCGGCGTGCTGTGGTGCGACGCGTCTGGTGTGGCGTGCTGTGGTGCGACGCGTCTGGTGCGGCGTGCTGTGGTGCGACGCGTCTGTGGTGCGGCGTGCTGTGATGCGACGCGTCTGTGGTGCGGCGTGCCGTGATGCAACGCGTCTGTGGTACGACGTTGGTGCGACGCGTCTGTGGTGCGGCGTGCTGTGATGCGACGCGTCTGTGGTGCGGCGTGCCGTGATGCGACGCGTCTGTGGTGCGACGTTGGTGTCACGCGTCTGTGGTGCGGCGTGCTGTGGTGCGACGCGTCTGGTGCGGCGTGCTGTGGTGCGACGCGTCTGTGGTGCGGCGTGCTGTGGTGCGACGTGCTGTGGTGCGACGCGTCTGGTGCGGCGTGCTGTGATGCGACGCGTCTGTGGTGCGACGTTGGTGTCACGCGTCTGTGGTGCGGCGTGCTGTGGTGCGACGCGTCTGGTGTGGCGTGCTGTGGTGCGACGCGTCTGGTGCGGCGTGCTGTGGTGCGACGCGTCTGTGGTGCGGCGTGCTGTGATGCGACGCGTCTGGTGTGGCGTGCTGTGGTGCGACGCGTCTGGTGCGGCGTGCTGTGGTGCGACGCGTCTGTGGTGCGGCGTGCTGTGATGCGACGCGTCTGTGGTGCGGCGTGCCGTGATGCAACGCGTCTGTGGTGCGACGTTGGTGTCACGCGTCTGTGGTGCGGCGTGCTGTGGTGCGACGCGTCTGGTGCGGCGTGCTGCGGTGCGAAGCGTCTGTGGTGCGGCGTGCTGTGGTGCGACGCGTCTGGTGTGGCGTGCTGTGGTGCGACGCGTCTGTGGTGCGGCGTGCTGAGGTTGCGACGTGTCTGGTGCGGCGTGCTGTGATGCGACGCGTCTGTGGTGCGACGTTGGTGTCACGCGTCTGTGGTGCGGCGTGCTGTGGTGCGACGCGTCTGGTGCGGCGTGCTGTGGTGCGACGCGTCTGGTGCGGCGTGCTGTGGTGCGACGCGTCTGTGGTGCGGCGTGCTGTGATGCGGCGCGTCTGTGGTGCGGCGTGCTGTGATGCGACGCGTCTGTGGTGCGGCGTGCCGTGATGCAACGCGTCTGTGGTGCGACGTTGGTGTCACGCGTCTGTGGTGCGGCGTGCTGTGGTGCGACGCGTCTGGTGCGGCGTGCTGCGGTGCGAAGCGTCTGTGGTGCGGCGTGCTGTGGTGCGACGCGTCTGGTGTGGCGTGCTGTGGTGCGACGCGTCTGTGGTGCGGCGTGCTGAGGTTGCGACGTGTCTGGTGCGGCGTGCTGTGATGCGACGCGTCTGTGGTGCGACGTTGGTGTCACGCGTCTGTGGTGCGGCGTGCTGTGGTGCGACGCGTCTGGTGCGGCGTGCTGTGGTGCGACGCGTCTGGTGCGGCGTGCTGTGGTGCGACGCGTCTGTGGTGCGGCGTGCTGTGATGCGGCGCGTCTGTGGTGCGGCGTGCCGTGATGCGACGCGTCTGTGGTGCGACGTTGGTGTCACGCGTCTGTGGTGCGGCGTGCTGTGGTGCGACGCGTCTGGTGCGGCGTGCTGTGGTGCGACGCGTCTGTGGTGCGGCGTGCTGTGGTGCGACGTGCTGTGGTGCGACGCGTCTGGTGCGGCGTGCTGTGATGCGACGCGTCTGTGGTGCGACGTTGGTGTCACGCGTCTGTGGTGCGGCGTGCTGTGGTGCGACGCGTCTGGTGTGGCGTGCTGTGGTGCGACGCGTCTGGTGCGGCGTGCTGTGGTGCGACGCGTCTGTGGTGCGGCGTGCTGTGATGCGACGCGTCTGTGGTGCGGCGTGCCGTGATGCAACGCGTCTGTGGTGCGACGTTGGTGTCACGCGTCTGTGGTGCGGCGTGCTGTGGTGCGACGCGTCTGTGGTGCGGCGTGCTGAGGTTGCGACGTGCTGTGGTGCGACGCGTCTGGTGCGGCGTGCTGTGATGCGACGCGTCTGTGGTGCGACGTTGGTGTCACGCGTCTGTGGTGCGGCGTGCTGTGGTGCGACGCGTCTGGTGCGGCGTGCTGTGGTGCGACGCGTCTGGTGCGGCGTGCTGCGGTGCGAAGCGTCTGTGGTGCGGCGTGCTGTGATGCGACGCGTCTGTGGTGCGGCGTGCCGTGATGCGACGCGTCTGGTGCGGCGTGCTGTGGTGCGACGCGTCTGGTGCGGCGTGCTGTGGTGCGACGCGTCTGTGGTGCGGCGTGCTGTGATGCGACGCGTCTGTGGTGCGGCGTGCCGTGATGCGATGCGTCTGTGGTGCGACGTTGGTGTCACGCGTCTGTGGTGCGGCGTGCTGTGGTGCGACGCGTCTGGTGCGGCGTGCTGTGGTGCGACGCGTCTGGTGCGGCGTGCTGTGGTGCGACGCGTCTGTGGTGCGGCGTGCTGAGGTTGCGACGTGCTGTGGTGCGACGCGTCTGGTGCGGCGTGCTGTGATGCGACGCGTCTGTGGTGCGACGTTGGTGTCACGCGTCTGTGGTGCGGCGTGCTGTGGTGCGACGCGTCTGGTGCGGCGTGCTGTGGTGCGACGCGTCTGGTGCGGCGTGCTGCGGTGCGAAGCGTCTGTGGTGCGGCGTGCTGTGATGCGACGCGTCTGTGGTGCGGCGTGCCGTGATGCGACGCGTCTGGTGCGGCGTGCTGTGGTGCGACGCGTCTGTGGTGCGGCGTGCTGTGGTGCGACGCGTCTGGTGCGGCGTGCTGTGGTGCGACGCGTCTGGTGCGGCGTGCTGCGGTGCGAAGCGTCTGTGGTGCGGCGTGCTGTGATGCGACGCGTCTGTGGTGCGGCGTGCCGTGATGCGACGCGTCTGGTGCGGCGTGCTGTGGTGCGACGCGTCTGGTGCGGCGTGCTGTGGTGCGACGCGTCTGTGGTGCGGCGTGCTGTGATGCGACGCGTCTGTGGTGCGGCGTGCCGTGATGCGACGCGTCTGTGGTGCGACGTTGGTGTCACGCGTCTGTGGTGCGGCGTGCTGTGGTGCGACGCGTCTGGTGCGGCGTGCTGTGGTGCGACGCGTCTGTGGTGCGGCGTGCCGTGATGCGACGCGTCTGTGGTGCGACGTTGGTGTCACGCGTCTGTGGTGCGGCGTGCTGAGGTTGCGGCGTGCTGTGATGCGACGCGTCTGTGGTGCGGCGTGCCGTGATGCGACGCGTCTGTGGTGCGACGTTGGTGTCACGCGTCTGTGGTGCGGCGTGCTGTGGTGCGACGCGTCTGGTGCGGCGTGCTGTGGTGCGACGCGTCTGTGGTGCGGCGTGCTGTGGTGCGACGCGTCTGGTGCGGCGTGCTGTGGTGCGACGCGTCTGGTGCGGCGTGCTGTGGTGCGACGCGTCTGTGGTGCGGCGTGCTGTGATGCGACGCGTCTGTGGTGCGGCGTGCCGTGATGCGACGCGTCTGTGGTGCGACGTTGGTGTCACGCGTCTGTGGTGCGGCGTGCTGTGGTGCGACGCGTCTGGTGTGGCGTGCTGTGGTGCGACGCGTCTGTGGTGCGGCGTGCTGAGGTTGCGACGTGTCTGGTGCGGCGTGCTGTGATGCGACGCGTCTGTGGTGCGACGTTGGTGTCACGCGTCTGTGGTGCGGCGTGCTGTGGTGCGACGCGTCTGGTGCGGCGTGCTGTGGTGCGACGCGTCTGGTGCGGCGTGCTGTGGTGCGACGCGTCTGTGGTGCGGCGTGCTGTGATGCGGCGCGTCTGTGGTGCGGCGTGCCGTGATGCGACGCGTCTGTGGTGCGACGTTGGTGTCACGCGTCTGTGGTGCGGCGTGCTGTGGTGCGACGCGTCTGGTGCGGCGTGCTGTGGTGCGACGCGTCTGTGGTGCGGCGTGCTGTGGTGCGACGTGCTGTGGTGCGACGCGTCTGGTGCGGCGTGCTGTGATGCGACGCGTCTGTGGTGCGACGTTGGTGTCACGCGTCTGTGGTGCGGCGTGCTGTGGTGCGACGCGTCTGGTGTGGCGTGCTGTGGTGCGACGCGTCTGGTGCGGCGTGCTGTGGTGCGACGCGTCTGTGGTGCGGCGTGCTGTGATGCGACGCGTCTGTGGTGCGGCGTGCCGTGATGCAACGCGTCTGTGGTGCGACGTTGGTGTCACGCGTCTGTGGTGCGGCGTGCTGTGGTGCGACGCGTCTGTGGTGCGGCGTGCTGAGGTTGCGACGTGCTGTGGTGCGACGCGTCTGGTGCGGCGTGCTGTGATGCGACGCGTCTGTGGTGCGACGTTGGTGTCACGCGTCTGTGGTGCGGCGTGCTGTGGTGCGACGCGTCTGGTGCGGCGTGCTGTGGTGCGACGCGTCTGGTGCGGCGTGCTGCGGTGCGAAGCGTCTGTGGTGCGGCGTGCTGTGATGCGACGCGTCTGTGGTGCGGCGTGCCGTGATGCGACGCGTCTGGTGCGGCGTGCTGTGGTGCGACGCGTCTGGTGCGGCGTGCTGTGGTGCGACGCGTCTGTGGTGCGGCGTGCTGTGATGCGACGCGTCTGTGGTGCGGCGTGCCGTGATGCGACGCGTCTGTGGTGCGACGTTGGTGTCACGCGTCTGTGGTGCGGCGTGCTGTGGTGCGACGCGTCTGGTGCGGCGTGCTGTGGTGCGACGCGTCTGTGGTGCGGCGTGCTGTGGTGCGACGCGTCTGGTGCGGCGTGCTGTGGTGCGACGCGTCTGGTGCGGCGTGCTGTGGTGCGACGCGTCTGTGGTGCGGCGTGCTGAGGTTGCGACGTGCTGTGGTGCGACGCGTCTGGTGCGGCGTGCTGTGATGCGACGCGTCTGTGGTGCGACGTTGGTGTCACGCGTCTGTGGTGCGGCGTGCTGTGGTGCGACGCGTCTGGTGCGGCGTGCTGTGGTGCGACGCGTCTGGTGCGGCGTGCTGCGGTGCGAAGCGTCTGTGGTGCGGCGTGCTGTGATGCGACGCGTCTGTGGTGCGGCGTGCCGTGATGCGACGCGTCTGGTGCGGCGTGCTGTGGTGCGACGCGTCTGTGGTGCGGCGTGCTGTGGTGCGACGCGTCTGGTGCGGCGTGCTGTGGTGCGACGCGTCTGGTGCGGCGTGCTGCGGTGCGAAGCGTCTGTGGTGCGGCGTGCTGTGATGCGACGCGTCTGTGGTGCGGCGTGCCGTGATGCGACGCGTCTGGTGCGGCGTGCTGTGGTGCGACGCGTCTGGTGCGGCGTGCTGTGGTGCGACGCGTCTGTGGTGCGGCGTGCTGTGATGCGACGCGTCTGTGGTGCGGCGTGCCGTGATGCGACGCGTCTGTGGTGCGACGTTGGTGTCACGCGTCTGTGGTGCGGCGTGCTGTGGTGCGACGCGTCTGGTGCGGCGTGCTGTGGTGCGACGCGTCTGTGGTGCGGCGTGCCGTGATGCGACGCGTCTGTGGTGCGACGTTGGTGTCACGCGTCTGTGGTGCGGCGTGCTGAGGTTGCGGCGTGCTGTGATGCGACGCGTCTGTGGTGCGGCGTGCCGTGATGCGACGCGTCTGTGGTGCGACGTTGGTGTCACGCGTCTGTGGTGCGGCGTGCTGTGGTGCGACGCGTCTGGTGCGGCGTGCTGTGGTGCGACGCGTCTGTGGTGCGGCGTGCTGTGGTGCGACGCGTCTGGTGCGGCGTGCTGTGGTGCGACGCGTCTGGTGCGGCGTGCTGTGGTGCGACGCGTCTGTGGTGCGGCGTGCTGTGATGCGACACGTCTGTGGTGCGGCGTGCCGTGATGCGACGCGTCTGTGGTGCGACGTTGGTGTCACGCGTCTGTGGTGCGGCGTGCTGTGGTGCGACGCGTCTGGTGCGGCGTGCTGTGGTGCGACGCGTCTGTGGTGCGGCGTGCTGTGGTGCGACGTGCTGTGGTGCGACGCGTCTGGTGCGGCGTGCTGTGATGCGACGCGTCTGTGGTGCGACGTTGGTGTCACGCGTCTGTGGTGCGGCGTGCTGTGGTGCGACGCGTCTGGTGCGGCGTGCTGTGGTGCGACGCGTCTGGTGCGGCGTGCTGTGGTGCGACGCGTCTGTGGTGCGGCGTGCTGTGATGCGACGCGTCTGTGGTGCGGCGTGCCGTGATGCGACGCGTCTGTGGTGCGACGTTGGTGTCACGCGTCTGTGGTGCGGCGTGCTGTGGTGCGACGCGTCTGGTGCGGCGTGCTGTGGTGCGACGCGTCTGTGGTGCGGCGTGCTGTGGTGCGACGCGTCTGGTGCGGCGTGCTGGGATGCGACGCGTCTGTGTTGCGACGTTGGTGTCACGCGTCTGTGGTGCGGCGTGCTGTGATGCGACGCGTCTGTGGTGCGACGTTGGTGTCACGCGTCTGTGGTGCGGCGTGCTGTGATGCGACGCGTCTGTGGTGCGACGTTGGTGTCACGCGTCTGTGGTGCGACGTTGGTGTCACGCGTCTGTGGTGCGGCGTGCTGTGGTGCGACGCGTCTGGTGCGTCGTGCTGTGGTGCGACGCGTCTGATGCGGCGTGCTGTGGTGCGACGCGTCTGGTACGGCGTGCTGTGGTGCGACGCGTCTGTGGTGCGGCGTGCTGTGGTGCGACGCATCTGGTGCGGCGTGCTGTGGTGCGACGCATCTGGTGCGGCGTGCTGTGGTGCGACGCGTCTGGTGCGGCGTGCTGTGGTGCGACGCATCTGGTGCGGCGTGCTGTGGTGCGACGCGTCTGTGGTGCGGCGTGCTGTGGTGCGACGCGTCTGTGGTGCGACGTTGGTGTCACGCGTCTGTGGTGCGGCGTGCTGTGGTGCGACGCGTCTGGTGCGACGTTGGTGTCACGCGTCTGTGGTGCGGCGTGCTGTGGTGCGACGCGTCTGGTGCGACGCGTCTGTGGTGCGGCGTGCTGTGGTGCGACGCGTCTGTGGTGCGGCGTGCTGTGATGCGACGCGTCTGTGGTGCGGCGTGCTGTGATGCGACGCGTCTGGTGCGGCGTGCTGTGATGCGATGCGTCTGTGGTGCGGCGTGCTGTGGTGCGACGCGTCTGTGGTGCGGCGTGCTGTGGTGCGACGCGTCTGTGGTGCGGCGTGCTATGATGCGACGCGTCTATGGTGCGGCGTGCTGTGGTGTGACGCGTCTGGTGCGGCGTGCTGTGATGCGACGCGTCTGGTGCGGCGTGCTGTGGTGCGACGCGTCTGGTGCGGCGTGCTGTGATGCGACGCGTCTGTGGTGCGACGTTGGTGTCACGCGTCTGTGGTGCGGCGTGCTGTGGTGCGACGCGTCTGGTGCGGCGTGCTGTGGTGCGACGCGTCTGTGGTGCGGCGTGCTGTGGTGCGACGTGCTGTGGTGCGACGCGTCTGGTGCGGCGTGCTGTGATGCGACGCGTCTGTGGTGCGGCGTTGGTGTCACGCGTCTGTGGTGCGGCGTGCTGTGGTGCGACGCGTCTGGTGCGGCGTGCTGTGGTGCGACGCGTCTGGTGCGGCGTGCTGTGGTGCGACGCGTCTGTGGTGCGGCGTGCTGTGATGCGACGCGTCTGTGGTGCGGCGTGCCGTGATGCGACGCGTCTGTGGTGCGACGTTGGTGTCACGCGTCTGTGGTGCGGCGTGCTGTGGTGCGACGCGTCTGGTGCGGCGTGCTGTGGTGCGACGCGTCTGTGGTGCAGCGTGCTGTGGTGCGACGCGTCTGTGGTGCGGCGTGCCGTGATGCGACGCGTCTGTGGTGCGACGTTGGTGTCACGCGTCTGTGGTGCGGCGTGCTGTGGTGCGACGCGTCTGGTGCGGCGTGCTGTGGTGCGACGCGTCTGTGGTGCAGCGTGCTGTGGTGCGACGCGTCTGGTGCGGCGTGCTGGGATGCGACGCGTCTGTGTTGCGACGTTGGTGTCACGCGTCTGTGGTGCGACGTTGGTGTCACGTGTCTGTGGTGCGGCGTGCTGTGGTGCGACGCGTCTGGTGCGTCGTGCTGTGGTGCGACGCGTCTGATGCGGCGTGCTGTGGTGCGACGCGTCTGGTGCGGCGTGCTGTGGTGCGACGCGTCTGTGGTGCGGCGTGCTGTGGTGCGACGCATCTGGTGCGGCGTGCTGTGGTGCAACGCATCTGGTGCGGCGTGCTGTGGTGCGACGCGTCTGGTGCGGCGTGCTGTGGTGCGACGCATCTGGTGCGGCGTGCTGTGGTGCGACGCGTCTGTGGTGCGGCGTGCTGTGGTGCGACGCGTCTGTGGTGCGACGTTGGTGTCACGCGTCTGTGGTGCGGCGTGCTGTGGTGCGACGCGTCTGTGGTGCGACGTTGGTGTCACGCGTCTGTGGTGCGGCGTGCTGTGGTGCGACGCGTCTGGTGCGACGCGTCTGTGGTGCGGCGTGCTGTGGTGCGACGCGTCTGTGGTGCGGCGTGCTGTGATGCGACGCGTCTGTGGTGCGGCGTGCTGTGATGCGACGCGTCTGGTGCGGCGTGCTGTGATGCGACGCGTCTGTGGTGCGGCGTGCTGTGGTGCGACGCGTCTCTGGTGCGGCGTGCTGTGGTGCGACGCGTCTGTGGTGCGGCGTGCTGTGATGCGACGCGTCTGTGGTGCGGCGTGCTGTGGTGCGACGCGTCTGGTGCGGCGTGCTGTGATGCGACGCGTCTGTGGTGCGGCGTTGGTGTCACGCGTCTGTGGTGCGGCGTGCTGTGGTGCGACGCGTCTGTGGTGCGGCGTGCTGTGGTGCGACGCGTCTGTGGTGCGGCGTGCTGTGATGCGACGCGTCTGTGGTGCGGCGTGCTGTGGTGCGACGCGTCTGGTGCGTCGTGCTGTGGTGCGACGCGTCTGATGCGGCGTGCTGTGGTGCGACGCGTCTGGTGCGGCGTGCTGTGGTGCGACGCGTCTGTGGTGCGGCGTGCTGAGGTGCGACGCATCTGGTGCGGCGTGCTGTGGTGCGACGCATCTGGTGCGGCGTGCTGTGGTGCGACGCGTCTGGTGCGGCGTGCTGTGGTGCGACGCATCTGGTGCGGCGTGCTGTGGTGCGACGCGTCTGTGGTGCGGCGTGCTGTGGTGCGACGCGTCTGTGGTGCGACGTTGGTGTCACGCGTCTGTGGTGCGGCGCGTCTGTGGTGCGACGTTGGTGTCACGCGTCTGTGGTGCGGCGTGCTGTGGTGCAACGCGTCTGGTGCGGCGTGCTGTGGTGCGACGCGTCTGTGGTGCGGCGTGCTGTGGTGCGACGCGTCTGTGGTGCGGCGTGCTGTGATGCGACGCGTCTGTGGTGCGGCGTGCTGTGATGCGACGGGTCTGGTGCGGCGTGCTGTGATGCGACGCGTCTGTGGTGCGGCGTGCTGTGGTGCGACGCGTCTGTGGTGCGGCGTGCTGTGGTGCGACGCGTCTGTGGTGCGGCGTGCTGTGATGCGACGCGTCTGTGGTGCGGCGTGCTGTGGTGCGACGCGTCTGGTGCGGCGTGCTGTGATGCGACGCGTCTGTGGTGCGGCGTTGGTGTCACGCGTCTGTGGTGCGGCGTGCTGTGGTGCGACGCGTCTGTGGTGCGGCGTGCTGTGGTGCGACGCGTCTGTGGTGCGGCGTGCTGTGATGCGACGCGTCTGTGGTGCGGCGTGCTGTGATGCGACGCGTCTGTGGTGCGACGTTGGTGTCACGCGTCTGTGGTGCGGCGTGCTGTGGTGCGACGCGTCTGTGGTGCGGCGTGCTGTGGTGCGACGCGTCTGGTGCGGCGTGCTGTGATGCGACGCGTCTGTGGTGCGGCGTTGGTGTCACGCGTCTGTGGTGCGGCGTGCTGTGGTGCGACGCGTCTGGTGCGGCGTGCTGTGATGCGATGCGTCTGTGGTGCGGCGTGCTGTGGTGCGACGCGTCTGTGGTGCGGCGTGCTGTGATGCGACGCGTCTGTGGTGCGGCGTGCTGTGATGCGACGCGTCTGTGGTGCGGCGTGCTGTGATGCGACGCGTCTGTGGTGCGGCGTGCTGTGATGCGACGCGTCTGTGGTGCAGTTTCCGTCCTTCGGATGAGACGTTAAACCAAGGTCCTGACTCTCTGTGGTCATTAAAAATCCCAGGATGTCTTTCGAAAGAGTAGGGGTGTAACCCCGGCATCCTGGCCCAATTTGCCCCTTGGCCACTGTCCATCATGGCCTCCTAATCATCCCCATATATACTGATAGGCTTCATCACTGTCTCCCCTCCACCAGTAAGCTGGTGTGTGGTGGGCGTTCTGGCGCAATATGGCTGCCGTCGCATCATCCAAGTGGATGCTGCACATTGGTGGTGGTTGAGGAGATTCCCCCCCTTCTATGTAAAGCGCTTTGAGTGTCCAGAAAAGCGCTATATAAATGTAATGAATTATTATTATTATTATTATTTCAATTCTATTTTATTAGCAATGAAGTTATATTACCACATGGCTTTTTATTATATAGTAAATATTAATTTACACAAATTATCATGTTAAAATTTGTGTTTGCCATTTTTGCCATCAACATGTCCACATATAGCCTACTTAATCATAAAAAGATTAACCATAAAAAGCATGTAGGCCTATGTACTATTCACCACTAGGAGTCTCTTGACCAATACAAAATAACGTAGCCTAGTTGTAAACATTTGGGCAGATTTAACTAACAAATAAAATTTGTTATTTGTAATGTTTAATTTTAAAGTTGTAATATTTGTTTTTTAGAGTTTCACCGAAGTTTGATTGACACAGGCGATCTGACAGAATTATAATTAAAAACAGTTACACCTCAAAAGAGAAAGGCGAGCACAGTTTATTATTATTAGGCTATTATTGTTATTTTTATTATTAAGCCTAAATATCTTTGCTGGTGCATACAAATATTTAGATTTGTATCAACAGGTACAGAAATATTTTGGCACAATAGTCATAAAAGCCGGAAGAGAATTAACATAGAGCCAGAGTTTCTCTTTCAATTCTCCCATGATTTTTAACATCACACTTAAACTACATCCTGATATGGAGGCGTGAGGTTATACAGAGGCGTGTTTATTAAGTCCGTTGTCATTTGCGGAGATCAGGGGAAAATAGTGTAGTACCTGCAGGATAAGTAAGGATCATGTAGCCTACAATTAATTTGTTGTCATGAGAACATTACTAAATCAAATAAAAACGTTCTGAAATTGTTCTAAAATATAAAGTTAATGTTTTTAAATTTAAACGAATGCATTACAAGTTTTTATGACACGTTGAATTACTGAATGTACCCTTTACTTTGTTTTTCTCAGTTACATTTCACGAATCATCCATAGTATATTTCTACCAGTAACTGCAGTTCTCAAAACAATTAATACAAACAGCAGTACACAATGGATTACCTGTAAAAGCCTTAGTTAATCTCAAAAGTATTTGTAAATGAACATATCAGTGCCATCCCAATGGCAGGTCCTTGTGTCATTGTTCACAAAATGGTACAAATATTTAGCCACGTTGTCAATATAACACTACTCTCAGTATTACCTGATGTAAACTGACAATCAAGCACATGACTGGACTTTACTATATGGTTTATATCAATTTTAACTTCACAAATTGAAACATTTTGAGTGAGTGGAATGAGTACTTAAACACAAGAGATCTTATTTTATTTTGTGTACACAAACACACAGCTGGTGCTATGAACAAATAATTGTATTAATCAAGTATTATGACAAATAAAGACTGAAAAAAGACTAAACTTATTCTAAGGAAAACATAAACCAACACAAATGGCCATTAAATAAAAAATAACAATTAAATCAAAAATAGCATGGCCACAACAGATATAGGCTAAGTGGAATATGTATCTCTTTATAAAACATTAAACAAGTTCCACTAGTTAATATTTTTTAAATTCTATTCTTCTATTTAAAGGATCTACAGAAACAGTGGTTGTGCGATTGAGTTGTCTGTTTTCTAGTTTACCAAAGTGCTGGCCTTAAATTAAATTATAAAAAAAAAAAAATCCTATATATAAATCACAGACGCAGACGTGACGTTATAAGACAGACGCAAGTGTCACGTTCATTGAGACGAGTGCATGTTGCAAAGTCATATTAAAGAACCGATCGCAACCGCTGGCACACTGCACTGAGCTGTGCTGAGTAGAGTGTTAAACCCGTGTTAGAGAAAAAAACAATTTATAACTTCACTGCTACACGTGAATGACACGTAAACGTCTGACAAACACATTCACTGCCACACGTGATTTACGTGACGTCTGCGTCATGTCTGCCTGACGTCTGCGCCTCGTCTGCGCCTTAATTTTAATGAAATAAATAGCAGAATAAAAAAAAATCAAGACGTTGAGTGAGACGTTCATTGATACGAGTGCGTGCTACAAAGTTACATTTTTGAGCCTATCGGAACGCCATAAAAAAGTGCACAAATCACACCTCATAAAGAGCCGATCGGAATGCCATAGCCATAAGGTGTACGTTCCTACTGTGACGTCGCCGTGACGCCGCCGCCGGTCTGTCGTCTGCCGTCTCTATCAATCCCATTCAAAAATAGACACGGACTGACGGCGATGGAAGGGTAGACTGCTCCTTCTCCTTCTTCAGGGAAGTCTTAGAATTGTCACTTTCCGCTCGCCCCTTCACTATCTTCCATTGATGAAAAGTGAAGCCGCCAAAGTCTATGGCGTTCCGATATGCTAAAAAATGTAACTTTGTATGGCGCGTTTTCCGTGCCAAAATCAAACATTCGAACGACCGACCGACCGAACGTCTATCCGAACGTCTATCCGAACGTGTTGTACTTTTGAGCGTCTGACCGAGCGGGTGACCCACGTGACGACCTGACGTGACGTCATGAAATTAGCAGTTTTTTAGCCATGCAAGTATCCAAGCTGATGTGTAAAGACTATAGCCTAAATGGACATGAATGGCAATACATATAAATATTGTACCCCCAAAACAACACTAAAACATTTTTCCTGAATCCTGTGCATGTAAGGTTATGTGTTTTACTTTCAAAGAGCAGGATTCAAGATGGCGCCGCGGATGGCTGCCTCGGTGTGGAGCTCTCCAGCTATTGTGTTTTTTTGTTCGTTTGTTCTGCGTTTAGTCATTCTTTTCCTATCAGTTTCACCAAAGACAAACTACTGGACATTAGGAAACACACACCAGAAACCTTTTCTACAGTTTTTGATTATTCGGACGTTTTGCTGGACATTCTCGTCGGAGGGGCAGCGTTGTTGTTCAAATGCGCGGTCAGACGCAAACGCGGGAAGCGAGCCGGCGCGCTGGTTAAACTCCGCGAGCGCGGCCTGCGCACTGCACTCCCCAGTATTCACCTCGCGAATCTCCGATCCCTTCCTAACAAAACGGATGAACTTCTTCTCACCCGCACTAACAAGGATTTTTTAAACTCTGCTGCTCTGTGCTTCACTGAAACCTGGCTGAGTGAAGCCATACCGGACAACGCAATACATCTGCCGGGCTTCCAGCTGTTCCGAGCGGATCGCATCGCGGAGCTAACGGGGAAAACAAGAGGTGGTGGATTGTGTTTCTACATTAACGAAAGTTGGTGTTCAGATGTAACAACACTGAAGAAGATGTGCTCTCCTAATTTAGAGGCACATTTCATAAACTGTAAACCTTTCTACTCGCCTCGGGAATTTTCCTCTTTCATTCTCGTGAATGTTTACATCCCTCCAGACGCGTGCGTGAGTGCGGCGCTACAACAGCTGGCTGAACAAATAGCTGAAACGGAACAAAGGTACCCAGACTCTCTTTTAATCATTCTTGGGGATTTTAACAAAGCAAATCTTTCCCGTGAACTACCAAAATACAGACAGCACGTTACATGTCCCACCAGAGACAGTAATATACTGGACCACTGTTACACCACAATAAAAAATGCGTATCACTCCGTTTCACGAGCAGCTTTAGGGCTCTCTGATCACTGTTTGTTTCATCTCATACCGACCTACAGGCAGAAACTGAAATCAGCTAAACCTGTAATAAGGACTGTAAAAAGATGGACTAATGAAGCAGAGCAGAATCTACAGTCCTGCTTTGATTGCACTGATTGGACTGTTTTTGAAGCTGCTACCAACGATCTGGATGAGCTCACAGATACTGTAACATCATATATAAGTTTCTGTGAGGATACATGCATTCCTACCAGGACATTCTTATCATTTACTAATGATAAACCATGGTTTACTGGGAAACTCAAACACCTTTGTCATGCCAAAGAGGATGCTTACAGAAGTGGGGATAAAATCTTGTATAACCAGGCCAGAAACAGACTGACAAAGGAGATCAGAGTTGCTAAAAGAAGCTACTCTGATAAACTGAAAAAACAGTTTTCATCCAACGACCCATCATCAGTCTGGACTGGCCTGAGGAACATCACCAACTACAAGTCACCATCCCCCCGATCTGTGGACAATCAACACCTGGCTGACAATTTAAATTCATTTTACTGGAGGTTTGAAAAGCCCTCATT
Source organism: Gila orcuttii (assembly GCA_026230005.1). Classification (NCBI taxonomy): domain Eukaryota; kingdom Metazoa; phylum Chordata; class Actinopteri; order Cypriniformes; family Leuciscidae; genus Gila; species Gila orcuttii. The sequence continues at coordinate 40,240,701 of JAPDVR010000016.1, forward strand.
CACACCACACACCCGGTCTGATCTGCACTTCACACATTCACCATCACCTCCTGCACTCCCACTCCCCCCGCCTGCCATCCAACCTGAGCTTAAGGTCTGTGTGGAGGACGTGAGCCGAGTCTTCAAAAAACAGAAGACTAGGAAAGCCTCAGGCCCAGACGGCATCTCATCTGCTTGTTTAAAAGCCTGCGCTGACCAACTGGCCCCGGTCTTCACGCAGATCTTCAATAGATCATTGGAGCAGTGTGAAGTTCCCTGCTGCTTCAAACGCTCCACTATCATTCCTGTCCCCCAAAAAAACAAAATCACTGGACTTAATGACTACAGACCTGTCGCTCTCACGTCCGTGGTCATGAAGTCGTTTGAAAGACTGGTGTTGGCCCACCTGAAGGACATCACTGGACCCCATGCTGGATCCCTTTCAGTTTGCTTACAGAGCAAACAGGTCTGTGGATGATGCAGTCAACATGGGACTGCATTATATCCTGCAACATCTCGACAGACCAGGGACTTATGCAAGGATCCTCTTTGTGGACTTCAGTTCGGCCTTCAATACCATCATGCCTGATCTTCTCACAGCCAAACTGACCCAGCTCTCCATACCATCCTCGATCTGTCAGTGGATCTCCAGCTTCCTGACGGACCGGCAGCAGCGAGTGAGACTGGGGAAACACACATCCAGGACTCTCACCACCAGCACTGGCGCCCCCCAAGGGTGCATTCTCTCCCCACTGCTCTTCTCCCTGTACACTAATGACTGCACTTCTAAAGACCCCCCACTGTCAAGCTCCTGAAATTTGCAGACGACACCACTGTCATCGGTCTCATCCAAAACGGTGACGAGTCTGCTTACAGACTGGAGGTTGAACAGCTGGCTGTCTGGTGCAGTTATAACAACCTTGAGCTGAACACGCTCAAAACAGTGGAGATGATCGTGGACTTCAGGAGGAACAGCCCAGCACTCCCCCCACTCACCATCATGAACAGCACTGTGGAAGCAGCGGAGTCATTCAGGTTCCTGGGCACTATCATCTCTCAGGACCTGAAGTGGGACAATCACATTGACTCCACTGTGAAAAAAGCCCAGCAGAGACTGTACTTCCTTCGCCAGCTGAGGAAGTTCAACTTGCCACAGGCGCTGCTGATTCAGTTCTACTCAGCCGTCATTGAGTCTGTTTTATGCACTTCCATCACTGTCTGGTTTGGTTCAGCTACCAAATCAGACATCAGGAGACTACAACGGACAGTCCGAACTGCGGAGAGGATCATTTGTGCCCCCCTGCCAACCCTCCAGGACCTGTACTCTTCCAGAGTGAGGAGCAGGTAAAATCATCACAGACTCCACTCACCCTGGACACCTCCTGTTTGAACTGTTACCGTCAAGACAGAGACTCAGATCACTGGCCACAAGAACATCTAGGCACAGGAACAGTTTCTTCCCACAGGCCATTTCCCTCCTGAACAGTTAACATACCTCCCAAGGCAAATGCCTGTAAGTGCAATACTCCCACTGTTTAGTGCAATATCTTAAAAATTCAGGTGATATTTATATCTATATATACTATTCAAAATACTGTAAATATGTTCATAATCTGTAAATGTTTATTCTGACTAAACCCAACTGTGACCTTATATATTTTTATTTGATAGTATTTTCATATTTTTTATCATTTTTATTCTTATAATTTGTATATGTTTCTTGTTGTATTTGTATATGTGCACTGGAAGCTTCAGTACCAAGGAAAATTCCTTGTGTGTGCAAGCACACTTGGCAATAAAGCTCTTTCTGATTCTCTGTGATGTACGTGTCTACATCTAGTGTTTGCTCATCTGCAATGCGTCTATAGGACGTTTCCTGTCAGATGTCAAATAGACGTTTAGAAAATGTCTTTAAGATGTAATAATTTAAAATGTTTACACAAGGTAAAATTCCGCCAATATTGCTAAAAAAAATAAAAAAAAAATAATTCTGAAGTCTCGAAAAAGAATAATTTTTTTATATTTTTTATGATAATCTAAAAACTTTATCCACCGTTAAAAAAACTATACTTACTCCATTTGTCAGAGTCAGACCAAATACTGCGCACGTCCGTTCTATGCTGACAAAAAAAGTTATCAATAGAATCTCGATCTATTAAACTAGTTTAGGAGATACAGTTTTTATATTTGTCAGGTATGATGACCCATTGTGACTATTAGGCTATGCATATTCTTGTGTGCACAAAGTCCAAACTCTTCAAAACATCTGAGAACAACAAGTCATTCTGAGCAAACACGCTTTAGTTTAATATATTATGATGTTCAAGAGGCAAATAGCGAATTCTAAACTATCAGCCATTTCAACTGAAACTGTCAGAGACACAGGATTTGGGATCTTTATCTCTCAGCGAAGATTCAAGATGGACTTGATGTAAAACCACATCATAAGACACATTTGACCGATGACAGTTGTTGTTACTGTTCTTTCAAGCATTTAATACAAAAGAAGAAAGAAAGAAATAGTAGAAATAATAGAAAGAAAAAGATTCGATACAATTCGAATCGCTGTAATGTGCCAATTTATTTGAATTTACACTGTTTCTCTATAAACATTTCCACGAACCCGTACCCTCTTCAACCACACTTTTAAAACCCATGAAACCAAAGAGTTTATATATAAAATGACTTTGATAGAAGTCCGCTTTCTCTTCAGTGATGCAGTTTAGCGCCATCCGCTTCTGTGCAATCCTACAGATTATTTTCTTTCTTGTAGTAGCCTATATACACTCTTCTTGCTATCCAAGTCTAATGACAAAAATGTAAAATTTTAGGTAAGCTACATCTGAATATTATTCAACTAAACAAAACATTTTAGAAAACACTTCTGGGCATCAGTAATGTATTTTGGGCGTCATAAACGCTTCTGTCTAAGTAGGCAGCTCGCTAGGTAATGAGACACAGTCAGAGTCAGCGTTCTCTCCTCTCATTGGCTGATCTCCTCATGCTATGCTAAGTTCGGGAAATGTGCTTAACTGAGGATTAACTAACCTGTTGCCACCAACATATCCCTCGAAATAGGCGTCTTCCTATAATAGGAATTGAACTGGAGGTTTGTCGTGTGCACTGATTAGTGACTGTTATTATTAGCGGGTTGTACTGGCCAGTTAACTTCAGCTAGCCTGTTAGCATCAGTGTATTATGGAGGACTTTTAACCAAAACACTGGAATAAATCACGACCTGGAGCTTTCCTGCGGGTTCAGTGACAGGTGTGTATCGATCTAGTGTTGTGCTGTTCACGTGTAATGTTATTTATACTTAGCAATGCTGTGTATTGAATCATTCTTCTGCTAAATATGAATAATTTGCCCTTTATTTACGCGTACTAGAGATGGAAGATGCCCGTTGAGATGAACAGGTAAGCTCTAAGATGTAACGTTGCTACTGTTATTATGATTGTGTTGTTTCTGTGGTTTATTATGTGATATATTTGTGTGTGTGTGTGTTTGTGTCCAGGAGAGATGGCTCAGTCATCAGGAGGATCTCAGGAGGAACACACTCACACAAACACAGGTGCCACCTTCACCTTTTAATCTCTCTTATTATTGTCTTTAAAACAGGAGACTGGCACAGTCTCGCTAATACCAGCTTTATAGGTTGTACTTGTAACCTGGCAAATTGCCTTGAATTTTCTTTGGCTAATGTTGACTTTTGACTGTTGCATAAACTACCTGTCAATCGTCACCTACAATACCGTTCAAAAGTTTGGGGTTGGTAAGATTTTTTAATGTTTTTGAAAAAAGTCTGACATATGAAATAATATGCAGGCTTTTATGGTATAGTATGATAAAGTATCTCAGTTTTATTCAGAGACTCAAACTGCGCATGCATTTTAGTGCAGATGCGGATATTGATATGGACAAAAAGATTAAATTCTGATGGGACTGAACTATATAGGACCTTTAAAATGATGATGTTAAAAGTGAAGTTTATTAAGAATGAGAATCTAGAAGGATATCTTGAATACTTTTACAGTTAAAAGCATGACAACTTTAGAAAAGGAACATTTATGGGACTCGGACAGGAATGTTTTATGCAAATGAGTTGATAGAAAAACACAAGATATTTATTTTTAGTTTCTACATTATTTGTTCTTTAGATATTCCTCTTTAAATGCAACAAGTATCAGCTGTATGCAAAATGACCCACATTTGGTTTTTGACCACTGAAAATGTGTCCAATTTACCAATTTACTCACCGAGCCGCATTAAGATCTCCGTATCTCTGGGACTGAAGCATATAGGGCCTTTAAAATGAAGATACCAAAAGAAAAGTTTGATGAAACCAGAATCTAAAAGGATATTAAGATATCTTTCATTTTTCTTGAGTTACAGGCATCCAAACTTGAGGAAAAAAAACAAGAAGTGCTTTTTTCCATTTTTGAACTGTCACTGTTGGCATGTAATGCAACAAAGATTGATACAGTCAACAGATTTTACTAATAGATCTACCAATCTCTGTGTAAAAATTAAATAATGATGCCGTCATCTTTCTAAAGTAATTTTTACAACCCTGTAATTTGGCTCCGAATCTCAGGTTAAAATGGACATTTTGACCCCTCTCTACAAAATAATGGATTACTTAGTAAATATACATCTGTGACTTTTAATATTTTGGCTTTCATCACTATTTATGTTTGTCTTTCTACCCAAAAAAATATGAACAAAATTAAAATTTGAGCAGGGGAAGTTTCTGAAATTTGTTTGATTTGACACGGAATTACCCTTACATAAAATGCATATAAATAACAATATATGCCAATAATGTCTTAGTAAGATAATATTTAAATGATCAAAGCTCTGTAGTTTTAAAACATTTAATGCAATACAATACAGAGATGAGACACACCCTTCACCATACCTAGAGATTGGCGTGGTGTTATTTCAGTTAGGCTAATAGCTGGTTTGATTTGCATTGAGAGATGATCTTATGGAAAGTTCCCCATGCCAATCTCTAGGTATGATGAAGGGATTGTGATGATGTGGGATATTTTAATCCCAAATGCCAAGGGAGCTTTATGAGGATGCATATTATCCTGGATCCATGAAACAACTGGCCTTTAAAAATAAAAATCTGCCTGTCTCTATGGGAATTTAACATAGGGGTGTCCTGACTTACGCAACCTGTATTTTAAGGAAGAACATTTATTTAATTACAATACATTATTCATTCACAAAGAAAATTGGTGTCCTTAAAGGTTGGATTTTTCCTATTTTTTTTAATTGAGGCATTGAGATCAATTTCCAAAAGATAATTTTTTATTCCTCTTTTTAGTCAACTTTAGCATGGGTGTCTAAACTTATGCATATCACTGTATATTATCCAAAGGTACATCAGCTGGCAAACCTTTAAAGGCTTAATAGTCTATTTAAAGGGAATGATTGTGGTGGGGAGTTCGCTCAAATTATGGCAGCGATACAGAGAATAGTTGTATACTATTGAAAGGCCTATACTATTCCTACGTAATACTTTCCAAGGCCAGTGAAAGCAAACTGTCAGTTTAGTCCTATTCAGACTCTAATTGTTTCTCATGGGCTCATACAGTATTTTAAACATTTACAGGGGTTAGTCTGTGATTTTATTGCCGTCCGAATCCATAATGTTAGTGTTTTTTCCTCACCCAACCCGCGTAAAAATCCCCGGCCGAATTACCTACTGTTTTTCGACAAACAGGTCGTGTGGGGACTTAATTGCAAGTCATTTTATATATAAAAACTTCTTTATTTTACTAGAAGAGATTCAAAATTCACTGTTTAAATCCTTTTTGATCACTGCCGAGCACCGTACGTAAGATGTACACTTTTATTACTGAAATGCTGGAAAGTATTTACAAGAACAATATTTCATCGCCGCTCCACCTCAGCGAACAAGAATGGGAAAGAGAAGAAAGCACGTAAAAATTAGAAATGGTTATTGTGGCAGCAATATATGATACAATTTTAAAATATGCAGGCTAGGCTATTCTAGTTTGGATTATTTTTTATAATATCCCATGAGTCCTCCGAAAATCCGATCTGCCTGTTTACATGACAGTCGCATTGGCACATATCTGATTTATATCTGATTTATTTCCACGTTTGAACAAGGCCTGAAACCGATCTCGAAATATCCCAATGCATGCGTTTTTTTCCTGTTTACACGTTCATAGAACACACATGTGACCCTGGACCACAAAACCAGTCACATGGGTCAATTTTATGAAATTGAGTTGTATACACCAATGAAAGCTGAATAAATAAGCTTTCCATTGATGTATGGTTTGTCAGGATAGGACAATATTTGGCTGAGATACAACTATTTAAAAATCTGAGGGTGCAAAAAAATCTAAACATTGAGAAAATCTCCTTTAAAGTTGTGCATTTATTTTCGTGATTGTCCTGCATTCACTCACAAAAATATATGTTTTATATATTTACGGTAGGAGATTTACAAAATATCTTCATGGAACATGATCTTTACTTAATATCCTAATGATTTTTGGCATAAAAGAAAAATCAATAATTTTGACCCATACAATGGGCTATTGCCACAAATATACCCGTGTGACTTGTGACTGGTTTTGTGGTTCAGGGTCACATATGTGCAAAAAAGCGGAATTGGCTCACATTTCACTGACAGTGTAAACGAGGCCTAATTGATTCTCAAGCCATCGAAATCAACAAATTCAGCAGCATCGCCACGGACGGCACCGGGTATCGTCCTAAGGTATGGTTCGGGGAACACGCCTACAAATTGTATACCTTTAGTTAAGTTATACCTTTATAGTCATCGTAGACAACTAGAGACTAAGGGACAACATTATCGGGAAACGCAGCCCTGATCATTGAGTCCAGTACTGAGTGTTGAAACCGCTGACCAGTGATGTCAGTTTATGTTAAATGATCAAACTGGATCAGTAGAAGCCAATCAGTGCCATTGAAGTCTCAACATTTGCTTGTATTCTGACTTTCCTGATCCCAAACAGACAAAACGGACAGTTCTGCTGCCGACAGTCCTGAAAACCAGCGTTCGGATCATGGACAGGTCAGACCCAACGCCTCATACTCTCAAACACACCTGTGCGTTACTGACATCATTCACAGCATAAATCTCTCTTGAGTTATAAACCAGCAGACAAGGCGTCCTCACTCATGTGTTATGACATGTTTTTGATAATCATATCTTTGTGTGTTTTCACAGAGCAGGCCAAGTGACCTTTCAGAGATACTTCCTGAGGAATACATATCAAATGACAAATTTGATGGTAAGTGAGATGGTAAGCCTTCTTGCACATTCAGGAAATAGAAATAGATTACAGAAATAAATATAATTTGAATGCAGAGGTCGTGATTCATTTATTACTCAATTAATATAGTGCATTAGTCCCATTCATTTCTCCCATAGGGATTTAAAAAAAAGTCTTTGTTAAAGCGTTATAAGCCACAAACCAAACCATCCAGCTACGAGGAGAAGCATAACGTTACAAATTTTGATTTGAAAGCAAGAAAGTATTTGAAAATCAGACAAAAATACAAAGTTACAAGACTGTGATCTTAAAGGCTTAGTTCACCCAAAAATGTAAATTCTGCCAGTAATTACTCGCCCTCATGTTGCTCCAACCCCGTGACACTTTCGTTCATCTTCAGAACACAATTTAATATATTTTTGATGAGATCTGAGAGCTGGTTCACTCCTTCATAGGCTTCTAGGCAATTTCATTCTGCCGGTCCAGAAAAGTTAGTAAAGTTAACTTTACTAGTAAAGTCAAAGTTAGTCTTCTCTACTGACAGACTCACTCATAAAGACAGTCTTTGCCGCCACCTAATGGTGAAATAATGTTCTTCTGTTGCTGTTCACGGTCAGGGACTATTTTTTCCAGCGGAAGGAATGCTTATAGTGATTTTACCTCATAAAAGTTGCATTGATACTTATTTTTTAGCTTTAATATTTGTATTGTGTGGTAATACAATACTCTGCTTCGCGTCGTGCCTAACAACGGCTTCAGCCATGACTTATTTACGATACAGCATAGCCTCTCGTACCTTATTGCTTATTGTGCGTTTCTGTGTCCTCCCAGCTTCCTGGTACCCGGGTCCATTCACCAAATCCCTCCAGAGGGCAGAGGCTCTGTTTCGCACCCGTTTAAACCCCAGCCTGAAGTGGCTCATGGGGCAGAAGAGCAGAGATGGCAGCTGGGACTCGGAGAGCGAGAGCTGTTCCTCCAGGAGTGTCCAGCGTTTGGGTCAGGCGTTACAGAGCCTCGGCTCTCAGTGCCTCACACTCCACGACCCGGCGTCAGGAGCCCGTCCCTTCGGCTGCGTCACAAACCTCTCTTTCTCCTCGTCCCCTGAGGAGTTTCACCATCACTCTCAGGCTTCAGCGTTCACCCAGCATTACTGCCAGCTTCAGCACCTGATGGAGCAGAGATCCCAGCTGATTTTCCTCAGCGAATACGCCCGGCGAACACACCTAGCCTCTTGTTTTGTAACTCAACTAGCCTTGGTTTTAGAAAGGACTCGTCTCCTGTTAGCCGACAGAGGGCAACCGAACTCCACATGGAGCCTCAGCCTTAAAGCTTTATGTCTGGAAATGCAGGTTCATGTAAACCATTGGGATTTTCTCAGGACTAAAGCTCGAACTGATCGCAGTCTCCGGCGTGTGCTTTTCATCCGAGTCGAAACGCTCGCGTCAATGCGGCGAACGCTTAATCTGTTAGGCTCACAGGCGGTGTGGTTAATGGAGCAATGCATTCACACGGCTCTCCACGCCCTAGCCGAAGCCCAGCCGGATCGTGTGCCTCGAGACGCTTTAGTGGACCTGCTGTGTGCCGTCGAACTCTTCAACCAGATCCTTCAGGACAAGAGGAGCTCAGGGCTCGACTTCGGCTCAGACTGGCTTCGAAACGCCAGATCGTTCCCCGTCGAGCGGCTAATGATGATTCTGGCCCGGAGTCAAGCAAAGAAAGCTGCCGAGCAACTCTACACATGGTCTTCCCAGCAGAGTAACCTCATGCATATCGCAAACAACCCTCGATTTGTATCATCACCCGCGATAAACATACATGTCGAAGCTGCTGTTGACGAGACGTCCCAAAAACCCGTTCACAGCCTCTGGTCCTCGAATCTTCCCTTCGCTTCCTTTATCTCTCGAGACCGAGAGTGTCTCGATACTCTCTTTCAAGTCCTAGTGACTTCCACGAATCTCTTAGCTCCGCATATTCCCAGGAAACCTGCGTTGGATCTGGAGGACTCTATGGTGATTTGTCGCCGGGCCAGTGAAGGAGAGGAGAGGCATCTGAACCGACCCAGAATGCCCTGCAGGACGATCAGTGTGGATCTGGGGCAGATGAAGCTCTTCTCTCACTATAAACACCTGCTGTGGAGGGAGTTTGGGGAAGCAGTCGCACGACACTTTCATTATCAGTCGTGCAACAGCGCTCTGGGAAGCCTGAACCAGTGGAGTGATGAAGCGCTGGTGCTTTTGGTCTCGTGGCTCAGGCATTCGTGCATGGAAGGTACTGATGGGGTTGAAGTATCAAATGTGTGTAATGTGTATGTAATGCTAATGGTTGAATTTTGAAAGAAATGGCTGGGTCATATTTCACATCAAAAACCATTGCAATAACAGTAAATTATGCATAATTACAACTTTGCAATTGCAATTAACCCTCAACCAAATCCTAATCCTACCCTAACCTTAAAGTGAACAAAAGTATCAAATGTGTATAATGTGTTTTGAGAAGATATGAAATATCTTTCATATCTTGAGTCTTTTGCAAAGAAATGGCTGGGTCAATTTCACTTCAAAATTGGTTACACTTTATTTTACAGTGTCCTTGTTACATATGTTACAATTTACTGTTATTACTATGGTAAGTACAGGTAACATATGTTACAAGGACACTGTAAAATAAAGTGTTACCTCAAAATCAAAAGAAAAAGATTAAGTATATTTTTGCAAAAACTACATTGTGCACTACCGTTAAAAAGTTTGGGGTTTGTAAGAGCTTTTAATGTTTTTGAAAGAACTCTTCTGCTCACCAATATTGCTTTCATTCGATCAACATACAGTAAAATAGCAATATTATGGTATATAATTACAATTTTGAAATAGATGTTTTCTATTTAATATATTTTAAATGTAACTGTTGAAAACAAAATATTTTTGTGAAAACCACATTTTCCCCCCAGGATTCTTTGATGAATATAAAGTTCAAAAGAACAGCATTTATTATATAACATATATATTTGTTACAATGTCTTTACTGTCACTTTTGATCAATTTAATGCATCCTTGCTAAATATAAGTAATAATTTCTTTAAAAAAAAATCATACTGACCCCAAATATTTTACAGCGGAAAATAAGCACAACTTTTTAAAGATTTTTGAGACCTGCCATATAAAGTTTTAACTGATGCTAATATAGCGACTGATACTGTATATTGTGCTCAAGTTCTCCTTGCTGCATTGAGGTTTTGACTTTTTTGTTATTCTAAAATCAAAGTTGTTTTCAAGGTTTGTTTCACATCTTTTTCCATTCCTTTTGTGTCTTTCTAGACCGTGTTCCAGAAGAATGTAAAGAAAGTTTGAGCAATTTCTGCTCTCATGTTTTGTCTACTGCCGCCTTCACACGGTGGGATGAAAGTGAGTAGAGTTTATTAGAGGTGTAACGATTCCCTCATGTCACGATTCGATACATATCACGATACTGAACTCATGATACGATATTATTGCGATACTCCAAGACATGATAAAAGATTAACAAAAAATGAACTGTTGATTAAAATGCTAAATTTGTGTGTGTATAAATGAATAGTGTTGGACTTGGTGCTGGAAACCCAAAGCACAGGACAATAGAGACACCAGAATAACAATATTCATGATTCTGAAGATGAAAACACTGAATTATTTTAGATGAACATGCTTGAACTCTTTCACTGACTAGATATATTTAAAATAATGTAGGACACTTTTTACTGGTAACATCAGACATTTGGCATTATCAGGACACACACATATAATGTATAATATTATACATTATATTCAACATTATAATAGTAGTTTAATGTAGTACTGACACAAACTCTCTAAACTTGAATTTTTTTTTCACACAGTAATTTTTATTTTGGGTGACCTACACATAACACATATAGTCATTATCCACAATACACATTGATGCATTTTTGTATTGCGATATATTTTGACACAATAAATTGTTACACCCCTAGTGTTTATTATTACATTATGATCAGATGAGTCTTGGTAGCTGAAAGTGTTGTTGTTGTGTGATTGTGTTGCAGTGATGTGTTTGTCGCTGGGCTCGGGACTGAAAGAGAAGTGTGTTCCTGCAGTAAAGCGTGAGAGATGTGCCGTGAGAACGGCCACTATGGATCTGATCCTCCAGCTCTTCCCTCCTCTACACACCGTCCTGAAGCTCCTGCCCGGTAACTTCACACACACTCCTGTCATCTTCAGGCTGATCAGTGTCTAGACTAGGGTTGTCATGATGCTACACTACAGTTCAAAACTTTACTGAGAATTTTTTATGTATTTGAAGGTCTTTTCTGCTCACCAATGCTACATTTACTTGATCAAAAGTAGTCAAAATTGTGAAATATTATTAGAATGTAAAACAAAATGTAATTTATTCCTGTGATCAAAGCTGAATTTTCAGCATCATTACTCCAGTCTTCAGTGTCACATGATCCTTCAGAAATCATTCTAATATGATGATTTGATGCTCAAGAAACATTTATGATTATTATCAGTGTTGAAAACAGTTGTGCTGCTTCATATTTTTGAGGAAACTGATACATTTATTTTTCAGGATTCTTTGATATCTATATATTGAATATAAAGTTTTAAAGATCTGCATTTATTTGAAATATTTTGTAGTATTATAAATGTCTTTACTGACACTTAAATGTCAATGACAATATTAATTTATTAAATAAATCTTACATATGCCAAACTCTTGAATGGTAGTGTATGTAGATTTGAAAATGTTTTCATGCTTCCCCCCGTTATTGTTGAATCACGGAAGCTACACCAGTTACTTTTGCCAAGAGATTTATATGTATTATGTATCATGTGTCAGACAGAGAAACACAGGTATATTAGAATAAGTCTATATGAGAGGAGGTCTCTGTTCCAGATTTCTCTATTCCCCATTTCTCTATCCTCTCAACCCATCATGATAGCTGTAAATGGTTTCTTCATGTTTCTCCTTCTTCTCACCCCATCATGCCTTTATGTTTCTCTGAGGTGGTACAGTAAGATTGAGCTTAAATACACAACTGAGCGACTTTCAACTTCCTTGTAAGGTAGCAAAACATGTTGCTTATGTTTAATAAAAAATGTAATGTATACCTCATGCTTACACATGGTGCAATCCACTATCCACATTAAGAAACTATTTCTCAGTGTATACATTTGTGGTACATTTGCATCAGTTGAAACATTCCTTTAACATGTACACATTTAATGTATCATCATCATTGGATCATCTCTGCTCAGTGAACGTGGCATTGCACACAAACCTCTAAACAAAATATAACTCTCCCAGCTCCCCTCCCCCCGTGTCTAAAATATGCTCCTTAAACACGTGTCCATGCAATCTATAGTCTACTCATGCATTTTAAACTTCATAAGATAATACAACTGATTATGAATACTAATAAATAATAATAATACATATACATAATATTAAATAATGAAATTATATTAAAGATAACATTTTTAGTCTTCAGTGTACATCATAATTTCACAGCAAAAACTAAAATGGTATATAACTAAATAATATAAATATTATCAAATTACATTCAAATTAGTGCTGGGCAACGATTAATCGCATCCAAAATAAAAGTTTGTGTTTACATAATGTATGTGTGTGTACTGTGTATAATAATTATTATTATTTTTTTAAATTTTATATAAATACTCACACATGCATGTATATATTTAAGAAATGTTTGCATTTATATACTATATAATATATATATATATATATATATATATATATATATATATATTTATACATAATTTATAGTATATATTAATATAAATATTTTATATTTAAATAACACATTCTTAAATATATACATGCATTTTATATAAATACATCTATTTATATCATTATAAAATATCGTTATATATAGCATAATCTTTGCCCAGCACTAATTAAAACATATTTTGATAAATTGTTCTATTAAATATTGCTTGGAGTTTTTCCAGATAATTATTTAACTATCGTTAATAAAAACCAAAGAAACAAATTACAAGCAATAATAAAAATAAAATAAATAGCAAAATTGTGTTTTGTGAAATTAATTGAATATATTTTTATATATTATGATTTTAATTTTGCTTCTGTAACGAAGTACCAGTATTTTTTTCTATCCCTAGTTTGTCCACTGATCAAGGTGCATGAGATCCCTGAGCTCATCCCGTTGGCACTGCTGTGTTTCCCCAGGTGAACATGGATGCAGGAGTCTTCGGGAGACTCATCTGGGGCTGTTGTGTAGGTCTGTCGTCACAGTCCAGGCCTCCACTCTCTGGGTCATGAGTAAAGCCTACCAGTTTCTGGCCTCCTGGTCCCTTAGCAAGTTCCTGCTGGTCACACAAGGAGATCTCAAGGTAAATGAAACACTCACCTCCACCATGCATTTATATCCATCTTTTTCATAAAGGATATATTTTGATCTAACATAGGGGTGTGAATTAAATCGATTAAATGGATTTTTATTAAAGCTACTGAAGTTATTCAGTCAGGAGCAGTGAGTGATTTTCTCTTTGTCTTTAGTTGTTTGATTAACATTAATGACAGACGGCAGCAGGTTTATTAGGAAACTGTCACTTTAAGAGCGAATGCATAGATCTAATATACTGACACGCATCCAAACTGTTTGCATTCACTTAGTTCTCCCAAATATTAAGTTTCTGTCAGTAATTTCTCACCCTCATGTCGTTCCAAACCCGTAAGACCTTCTTTCATCCTCAGAATACAAATTAAGTTTCTATAAACCATAAATATGCTGCAACGTCATTGCAACTTTCAAGGCCCAGAAAGGTAGTAAAGACATCGTTAAAATAGTCCATGTGACTACCAGCTGAGTGTTACATATACAACTGTATTGTTTGTTGAATTGCGGGAAGGGCTGTATTACCGTAATGTTTTGAATTATTTAGTCATTTATTGTGTTGCTTCCCAATTAATGTTTTTCTGCCCCCACTTTTTTTTTTTGCTGATACTATTGTGGATGTAATTTCAGGATTTCCTGTTTGTTTGTTTGTTTGTTTTTTGTATTCAGTTGTTGATTGTATTTGATGTATAGGATTTTGGGTACCATCCAAATGTGGTGGAATGTGAAAATTGCTGTAGTAAAAACCAAAAAAAAAAAAAAAGAGTAAAAAACAAATTCTGTTTGACTACAGTGGTTCAACTATAATGTTATGAATCGACGAGAATACTTTTTGTGTGTAAACCCCCCCAAAATAACAACTTTATTCAACAATCTCTTCTCTGCCACATCATTCTCTTACGCTGTTGGCGTAGTGTAAACAGTGCAGCACTTCCTGATTCCAGAACGGCGGCTCACTATTGGCTGCTCCTGCGTCAGCATCACACGCATGTCGAGATGGTCACGTGACCAGCATCGACCAATGGTGAGGCGGCATTCTGGCGGAGGACCCGGAAGCGCTGCACTGTGTTTATTACATGAATGGCGTTGGAGATCTGACACAGAAGAGAAGAAATTGTTGAATTGTTTGTTTTTGTTTTTTTTGCACACAAAAAGTATTTTCATGGCTTCATAACATTAAGATTAAACCACTGGAGTCACATGGACTATTTTAACAATGTCTTTACTACCTTTCTGGGCCTTGAAAGTTGCAATGACGTTGCAGCCTTTGGCTGATTCAGAAAGCTCTCAGATTTCATCAAGAATCTTAATCTTAATTTGTGTTCCGGAGATGCAGAAGGTCTTACTGGTTTAGAACAACATAACATGAGTAATTAATGACAGGAACTTCATATATGGGCAAAGGAACCCTTTAAGATATAAATGACTGTGTTTATTGTAAACCTTGTGTGTATTTGACAGTTCTAGCGCAATAAGAAGACGTGATGAAGTGTGCGCACGCTTTGAGTGTCTGCGCTCAGAAAGCTTATGTCAGAACAGCGTGTGAATAAAAAGTGCAAGGCTTTAAAATGCACGCAAATAATAAACTTTACTGATGGTGAAGAACTACAATGTCACGTGAGCGTAACTCTGCCGCTGCGTTACTGAATGTGAATGTGTGTTTGGTCACGATACTACGATCCCTCTTCGAAGGCAGATCGTGGAGACATGATGATTTAGATTGAGAACGACTAAAATATCCTAATGTAGCATGTGTTTGTGTTTGTGGTAAGGATCTGAAGGACTCGGTGGAGAGCCTGGTCCAGCTCACTGAAGCCGTCAGCAGAGACTCAGATCAGCGGCTGATAGTTCAGCAAACAGCCTCACTCTCTCAGGCTCTCACACACCTACAGGTCAGGAGTCACACAGTTCTGCAGAACATTGTTAATGGCATATTTCACCCAAAAAATGACAATTCTGTCCTCATTTACTCACCCTCACATCTTTCCTAACTTTTATGTTCCAAAGAGGAAAGAAAGTCATACAAGAAGATATTTTGAAGATTGGAATTCCATACAAAGAAAGTAAATGGTCACCAAAATTGTTTGGTCACCATCTTTTCTTTTAAAATATCTTCTTCAAGTTATTCACAAGCTAATGTTGAGACTTCAATGGTACTAAAATGGCTTCTACTGATCTGGTTTAATCATTTAATTTAAACTGACATCACTGGTCAAAGGTTTCAACACTCAGTACTGGATTCAATGATCTGATCTCCTAATTGTTTGATCAAATTCTCCCTACATGAAAAGCAGCTAAAAATAGTGTCCTCCTCATTCAATACTGTATTTTTTGGTCACTACTTCCATTTGTGTATTTCATAATTTTTGTAGACTTTACAATTATTCCAAAATTTAGAAAAATTGTAATAATGAAGATTAAGTACATTATCGTTCAAAAGTGAGTAAGAGTCAGTAAGAGTTTTCTCTTACAAGGATGCATTCAAAATAAACATTGTATTATAGCCTAACATATTATTTAAAATAAATGCTGTTCTTTGGAACTTTCTATTCATCAAAGAATCCTGAAAAATAAATGCATCACGGTTTCCACAACTGTTTTCAACACTGATAATTAATGTTTTTTGAGCATCAAATCATCATATTATAGTGATTTCTGAAGGATCATCTGACACTGAAGACTGGAGTAATGATGCTGAAAATTCAGCTTTGATCACAGGAATAAATCACATTTTACTATATAATCACAAAGAAATCAGAAATTTTAAATTGTAATAATATTTCAGTTTTTACAGTATTTTTGCTCAAATAAATTTAGCCTTGTTGAGCAAAAGAGACTTTTTTTAAAAGAAAAACAATCTTAATTTTAATTAAATCTTGCCAAACCGGTGCAGAAATATTGACATTACCTTGTAAGGTAACAATAAAATGATTAACGCATTTAAAAAATGCCTTATGAGAGAAATCTGTGCTTTCTGACTTACTCAGTCCGTCTCGTATTGCAGGCTTTCTCTGATCTCATCCTGAGGACCTTTTCTATGGACTGCAAGAAAATGTCTGTGGAGATCTTCCAGCAAACCATGCCGTCAGCAAAACACTGGAGGATCAGTCACAGAACGGGTACAGAAGCATGAATCAGTACGGGCTTTCGCACCAGTTAGTTATAGGATCTAACCACCAGGATGGTTCCCCGAGAACTAATGTTTCCCATAGGAACATTTTCCTGGTTGTGTTCGCGCCGCCAGCAGGAACTCTGAGGTGACGTGAGCCGCGATGGTTGTTGTGACTTTTATTTTGACTGCGCTGAGAACGCCAGCGCTCGCGTTCTCCGTGTTCATAGTGTACGATCAGTCTAACAGTCTAATACGTTATTAGACAGAACTGTTATACATTATAACATGTGTTATTAGCGTGTGCTGTGTGTTTGATGTCCAGTGTTGCTGAGCAGAAATACAGCATCATGTTTCTTAGGGATGCACCGAATGTTCGGCAACCGAAATTATTCGGCTGAAAATAGCAAAAAAAGCACTTTCGGTGTTTCCGCCGAATAAGTAAAAAGACCGAATAAATTTGACCGAACAATGACGTTTTTGATGACGCGATCAAATAGTAACCAGCGTAGAGTGAGAGGCGCGCGCTTTATAAATGCAGCAAACATGCCCCCATTTGAGCAGATCACAAAAGAGAAGCTCATCTGATGCGTCTGTGGCAGACGTTATACCCTTACTTGCAGCGCTAAAGCGTCTTTCAATCCACTGTAGTTGACAAACGCGCCGCCGCGTTTTGCTGGATTTTTTTCACATAGCAGCAAAATAGACTTAAATACTCCGTAATTTATGGTCATACAGACTTAAGAAATATCTCTTAAGAAAAAAACTGTTAAATGTCTACTTGTGTCCACTTACAATCGAAACAAAACTGTGCTTTTGTAAAATAAACAGGGTGTGCTTTCTGCCTCTGTCTCCGTTAACTTTTTTCCTGGAGCACGTCTCTAAACTTAAACAAAACTCAGCGAATACCTGTCACACAGGCAAAGGCAATATATCTTTATAATCATTTAATTGTCTACTTTTAAATGATCTAATTCAAAACGAAAAGAAATATTGTCTGTTTATGTAATCTGTATGAAAAGAGAGAGATGTCAGTCGTTCTCATGGCAACTCCTTATCTGCTAATCGCCACGGAGAGCGTGCGCTATATTGAAACCCAAATGATCTGAGGCAAACCATGCAAACCTGTCAACGCCCATGATAAAGTGTATGTAAACCGATAAGATCTGCTGGAATGTT
>JAPDVR010000016.1:40263644-40293644 GCA_026230005.1 Gila orcuttii
TTTAAAATAATGTTGGACACTTTTCACTGGTAATATGAGACATTTTACATTATCAGGACACACAAATAGTCCCCCATTGCATTATTATACATTATATTCTACATTATATATAGTAGTTTAATGTAGTACTGACTCTAAAACTCTGAAAACTTTAATTTTTTCACGCACAGTAATTTTAATTTAGGGTGAACTATACACCATATATATTTGTGTAATACGATATATTGACACAATATATTGTTACACCCCTACAAATAATGCATACTAAATGCATGATATACATGATTTATTATAAGGATAATGACAGCAAATGTTTTTTTATTAACTAATAAATTGTCATTTGATCTGTTTATTATTTTCTATGAAATGTAAAAAAAAAAATGTATGGTTTATTTGAGGAATTGGAGTCCGTTAACGTTTCTGAACTTATTTTTATTGCCTTTTCCCCTATCACATTAATAATCATCATACATTAGGTATAATTCAATTGAATACAATTGAAATTGGACATTGAGTAACACTAAACTTAGACTTTACACTCCTTTTTTAAAGCTCTTTTTTTTTTTACATTTTGGGAAAATGTTATGGGCTTTCTCATCAAAATATGACTGTTACAGAACAGGACACCGATTCATACATGTCCACTGTAAAGACATTAGGACTTACAGCATGTTTATCAGGCATTCTGCGAGACACAACAAGTGAAATTATAGATCAATATTCCTATAACATAGTAAATATTATTATGCAAATATTGGCAATTATTACTCCCATTATGACACTTTTTTTTATTACAAGTTTCCCCAGAACACACTAATATACAAATTAAATAGTGAATAGATATTGTATTGAATTTTGTATTGTGTATTGAATGGGACTACATGTTTATGGCCATTTTAACCAAATATTGTATATAGTATAATGGTGTATCAATGCATTCTATTATATCTTTCACAACATAGTTGAGAATTATCTTTATTCAAAGTTTGTTTAAAAATTCCAGAAACATAAAAACTGATTGGTGAATGAAAAAAAATCCCATTCATATTGAATGTCATTAATGTCTTTATTTTTTAAACAACTGAGTCCTGGTGTCACTAGAGGACATAGCATGAGATATGAATGTTAAAATAAATAATTTTATAAATAATTTTATTTTATGAAAAATAAATGTTTCTTATGCTCTAAACAATGTAATGACATGGAAAAAATACTAAATTCAAAATAGCTTTTTTCTGGGTCTCAGGAGGATATCACAGAAGTCTGACAGAATATAAAGCATTTTTAATGAGTTTCAGGAGCTCTATGAAGCGCAGTTTAATCGAGAAATCTCACATGACCGGAAGATGGCGACAAAACATCATGAAAAAATCTCAACGTAGGCCTACAATATTTAACACACACACACACACACCCTCTTTTTGACTCCTTTACCTGTTTTATATTTGGTGTTCATTTATGAAAAAATGACAGGAATGGACTGGGAGCAGAAATACCAACAATTGTATCAGATGTAAGTTTATACTGTTTATGCTAATTTACTTACGATTTATAATTACTAATTGTTTTCTAGTTGCCAATTTAATCAAGTATTTTTTTAAGTATGGGTATGCCAAATTATATACAAATATCAATATTCCCGCCAAACATTTTGCAATCTGTAGCATACACGCTACAACAGAGATGCTAGTTTGATAACGTTAGCTATGTTATTGTTGGCTTGAGCCTTATACAGATCATAACATCTGGCGATAAATTTAGTACCTTTTCTGGTGAAAGATGTCCTCACTTCATTATAGTCTTGCGTGGTGACTAATTAAAAGTCATTAACGAACATTATGGAAATATTAATTTAAATGCTCATTAATTGATGATTTTGTGCATTAAAGGGATAGTTCACTCAAAAATGAAAACGTTGTCATCATTTAATCACCCTCAAGTTGTTTAAAACCTGTATGAATCTTCTGCTGAGCATAAAATAAGATATTTTAAAGAATATTGGTAATCAGACAGTTGATGGTATCCATTGACTTCCATAGTAGAAAAAAAAAAAACATGGAAGTCAATGGTGTCCATTAACTGTCTGGTTACCAATATTCTTTAAAATATCTTCTTTTGTGTTCAGAAGACCGGTTTGAAACAACTTGAGAGTGAGTAAATGATGACAGAATTTAAATTTTTGGGTGAATTGTCTTGATTAAAGTCAATGTGAAGTTCCAACAATGGAAGACACAAGATCTCCACGGCTTCATCTGGCTTTAGCTCCGTGAATGACTGACCCGTCCCACTTGTAATTAATTTAAATTGACCATTACGGCTGCGAGGGAGACTTGTGATGAATTTTCCCAATATCACCGGCTCCCCAGAAGGCCCGTCGCACACCTGGGAAATGTATGATAAAGCCTGATTGGCCGTGGAGGAGCTCCCTTCCCAGCATGCACTGCTGCTGAGTTATGGCCGCGTGGGCCACCTCACTGTTTGCTGGCATGTAATTTGAATACAGATTAGTCGGCCCCGGTGTTCCAGTGCTCTGGCATTACCATTACAGGGGACAGTAATTTGAGTGATGAACACACGGGTTATCACAAGGTCATCACCTTCAGCGAGGTACGTGTGTGTGTGTGTGTGTGTGTGCCAGCCAAAACACTCCTGGAACCACCAGCCAAGGCCTTCGATAGCATAATTAGTTCCTTTAATTAAGAGGTGAGCCAGCTGATTGAATAAATCCGCTGCTAATGGAGCATCCGATTCCCCGTCCCAATAGCTTACGTGTACTTCTCTCCGGCCCTCGCCGGGAGTCGGGGAAATGTTTGCGGATGCGTCGTTTGACATTTCCTTTAAACTTGCAAACTCAATCCATTTAACCTTTAAAATCTCGTCTGAAGACGTTTTTGATGTTTATGACTTTTTAAAATTTAATAAAATTTTTTTTTTATAGTTGTATGATGATTTGACTGTGTATTGCTATTGTGAATCTGTTGATTGTATTGCATTGTTCAGTCCTTGTCTCTACAGTGTAGTTACAAATGTAACAAACTCTAACAAATGTTGTTTCTTTGCAGAATGAGCAGATTTTCAACAGATTCGTAAAGACGTGAATGTAACAAGGTGAGTTATAGAAATATGTGTTATTTTATGTGTCCGCTTCAGTTTTAATAATAATGATGTGATTTTAGTCGCTCTATAAACGTGTGTCTGTCCTCATCTTCTCGTATCTTACGTCTTAATATATTGGATAAAATATATAAAAATATGGTAACACTTTAGTTTAGGTCCAGTTCTCACTATTACCATAACTAGTTGCTTATTATCATGCAAATTACTAGGATATTGGCTGTTTATTAGTACTTATAAAGCACATATTAATGCCCTATTCTGCATGACCATATTTTACATCCCTTTATCCTAAACTTAACAACTACCTTACTAACTATTAATAAGAAATAATTAGGAGTTCATTGAGGCAAAAGACAGTTTAATAGTGAAAATTTGGACCCTAAACTAAAGGTGTGACCAAAAATAAATTAAACTTACTTTTTAAGAAAAATTATATTTTTAATATTATCAATATAATTTATAATTTTATATATATTAACGTAAATCGTAAGTACTGTATTAGTTGCCTTTAATCACAGTTTCACAGTTTAGTGAATTTAAATCGTTTCACTTTGGTTTAAATGGATTTTTCTTAAGATAAATTCTAAGCAAAAATTCTTCTCAAATATTGTCTTAAGAACTTTTTCTTTCTTCTTAAGAAGAAAATGGTTTTGGTGTTATTCTTGCTGATCAACTCAATTGCAAAGTCTTTTTGCAGATTACCATAATAATAACAATCTAATGCTTAATAATTGAACCGAGCTGATAAATTGATTAAACATTTAAACTTTGTGGATTTGAGACGAGTCTGAGGTTATACTAACTTTAGGAGAATATTTACAATGATTTTTTAAAACATTATTTTCAGGAATTCAAATTCTTCTTGCATTTTGTCATTAGAACAATCTGTAGAAAACAGATAAAAAAATTCCTTAGGAAAATGTTTTGGGAATACAAAATATTCTCAACTTTATTCTTTAGATAGAAAATAAGAATAAAATAGCAGTTATGAAGACTTTTTTTAATTTTTATACTTTTGTGAATCTGGCATCTTTTTCTAATTTAAATATTTCAAACAAACCTTTTTCTTGGGAATATTGTCTTAAAGTCCCCCTGCAGTCAATCATTTTATCCCTTAAAATTAATCTTTGATAATCAAAATGACATATTTAAACATTTTCTCCCTGTGGAAATGTTTTCAAGCCTTGAAATAGCCTGAATGTAACTTGACACCCTTGCTTCATTTAGTGTGAGCCTGGAACTGGTCACATGTTTGTGATGCAGGAAACAGGGGCGTGTTTTTGAGACTGTCTTTGGTTCACTGAATTTTTCAAGAGAAAATACTCAGCAATGCTGTCGACTTATGAATTTACACATGGTTTGTCTTAAAGCATATTAAAAACACCACATAGACACATATAAACAACATTAAAAGCTGGATTTTCACCACAAGGGGACTTAAATTGATAATCAATTTATAGTTGTTTTGTCCTTTAAATGTCTGTCCTTCCTGTTTGACTTCTAAAAAATCCCTTTAACTAACAAAAGCCAGTTACTCAATGGCATCACCTTCCAGGAAGTGACATCACTTTGGAGGGAAAACAACCATGCAAACATCAGTAAGTGGAATTAATTCATTAAGTGATGATTTTGTCAAAACATTCCATTCTGTTTGAGAAAATTATGGATATCAATATGATTTAAAAAAAAAAAGCTAGCTGTCGATCCCTTACTGAGTGAGCTATTGGCTAAATTTAATTTAACCTTAATATCTTTTTTGTGTGCCTGAGCTTGAATAGAGCTTGTTTCTGCTATGGCCTTTTTATACAAACACTTCCTTAAATTGCATATTGGATTAATCACAGAGTTCATAAGGCACTGCAGAACAGAGATGACCCTGCACTGAATCTCATATTGTAGCCGGAGCTCATGCCCTCGATTACGCGTCGAGTGCATATCTCGCCTAATCATTTCTGCATTTTATGGTGGTTAACACACCTCTTGACTCCTGTGATCTTTTAATCCCTGTGGGCTATTATTATTGCCATGAGCCTCTCCTCCCCCACACCCCTTATTCCATCATTGGCTTTATCTGTTTAAAGCCTACATGCACCTGTGCTTAATAGATATGCAAGAATTCGCCATTCTCAACGCATTTTTTTTTTCTTGCTTTCCTTTTGACTGTTCTTCTGCTTCAATTTGGCTGAAGATTAAATACACTGAAAGACGAAAGAACATTACAATATTTAAACAGCAGCCGTGTGTGCTGGAACGGGACTTATCTTTTTGATATCCTTTCTAGCCTTCTCACCGGGAGATAACAGCATGTTATCTACTCCAGAATCCACCCGACATAATTAAACAGTAATGATCAACTGATAGTTATAAAAAAATAAAAGTGTCCTCCTTCAGCAGTCCTTCAGTGCCACTGAAGTGAGACATCTCCTCGACGCTTCACACAAAATCACACATCTTCAGGAAGAGTTTTCACCGAGTGCTTTTAAGAATGTGACGCTGCCGTTTAAAGGAAACATATTGCTCCCAAAATCCTATTTTTGCCATAATTTGCTGATTTTCTTAATCCCCATATAGTCAATACTTGTATCCCTTAATACAACTCATCTTTGACCACCAAAATTGCATATTTAAATCTTCATGTCTTAAAATATCTTGAATGTAACTCGACACCCTTGCTTCATTTAGTATGCGTGGTTCTATGAATATGCAAATGAGCCCCGCCTCCACTCACTCACTCACTCAGAGATCCACTCGTTGACGATCACACGTTGATCTGATTGGTTACAAGGTAGTTTGTGACGTCAGAAACACCAGGGATTTCAAAGCGTGTTTTTGAGACTGTCTTTGGTTCACTGCAGTTTTAAGCAGAAAATACTCAGCAATGCTGTCGACTTATGAATTTGCACATGCTTTGTCTTAAAGCATATTAAAAACACCACATAGACATATAAACAACATTAAAAGCTGGATTTGACACCACAGGGGGACTTTAATAAAACTTAAAATAAACGTAAAATAAAAACTTAATCAAAATGGTAAAAAATACATAAAACTAAGAAATCATATTTTATATATAGTTCAAATGATATCAAATGATATATATATATATATATATATATATATATATATATATATATAAAATGAAAAACAAGCACTTTTTTCATAATTACAGCAGAAATATGGTGGAAATATCTAACCTATGATTATGTTAGAAAACCACTGCACTAAACAGATTTTGCAAAGAATAATGACTAATTTCAAACATGTTTCCTGAACACTCTGGGGTGTGTTTCCCGAAAGCATCGTTCGCCAACTATGGTCTCAAGTTCTGTCATTATCAGCAGTTCAACGAGTCTGTGTTTCCAGAAACCATCGTTACAACGAACATTCGCAAACAGCATCGCAGAGTTGTGTGTGTGTAACGACAGATCTCGAGCTGCGGTTAGAAGCAGTTTCTAGTTTGCATGACATGTGACTCAATACATCCTTATCCTGAGCAAAATACAAGCTGACATTCAGTACAATCTGTGTCTTTCATTTATAATACATACAGATGTCATTTACGTTGTAAGACTGGAGAAACTGGAAGAACTGTAAGAGAGGGCTACTCTCTGAGAAAACAAAGGAAATCAACATTTCAACTCTCCTGCTATATTACCATCCCCATTCGAGACACGATCACACTTGAGTTGATCACCTCCCAATTAACACATCATTCCCTTCACCCATCCCTACCTGAGTTCACCCACAAATCTATATGGTTTAATATGAACAATTATCATACAGTTTTATACATGTTTGGTATCATTTGAAATGTCTCAGAGCGACTGGTACAAAGGTCTCATTCGCTCAGAAGTGAACCAGAAAGTGTGGAGAGTTTGGAGATATCTTGTTAACAGCTGTGGCTGTGCCCTCATGTAGATCAACAGTAAGTCTGGGATGGTGATTCATGCAAACTCCCACTGTGAACTCATGTCTACATTTGAAAAGAGGTTTCTTGGTCTGAGTATTTAGGGAGATGCTGAAGAGGCTCAGCGCGATTTGTAGCTCAAATTAACCTGTAATGAGTGTGTGCAGACACTCCTCATCATGTATTTTATAATGTCAGGTTCGTATCTTTCTCTTTATTCCAGAGCATTTGATGTTTTGTATTGATTATCTTTGAACTGATTATGAAATTGGCATGATACATTTACCTGACATAATAAATTGTAAATATTTGATTTTATTCTGACTGACTCTGAAATTGTTTTCCCAAGTAGTTTAAACGGATTCGTATTAGAGCCCGACCGATATATCGGCCCGCCGATATTATCGGCCGATTTTAGGCATTTTCCTAACTATCGGCATTTATAATGGCCGATAAATGAATATTTTAAAAAATGCTGCTGCGGTGATTCATGTAAGGGTGGCGCTGCCAATAAAGCACCTAAAAGCTGTCACAAGAACTGGCAAAAGTAATGATTATGAATACAACAAATATAGCAAGGAGACATTTTAATTGTTTATTAACAAACAAGTGTTTTCAGTCAGTGTCAGCCAAAGATGAAGTTGACGATGCTGACTCGCGATCTTCAGTGAACGCCTGCCAGAGAGAAATGCACATTTCATACCATTACATGAGTCTGTCTGTCTTTCGTTTTGAATTGTTCTGTTTAAAAGTAGACATTTCAATATATATATATTTTAATTCTCAGGTCTATACGCTGAGTTTCGGTTCATGAGACGAGCTCCAGTTCACCCGCAGGCGCCTCCGTGTCGAGATTATCTATCGTCTGCTATCTACTTCTTATATATTAAATCCAGGCAATTGGTTGATGAAACATTGATTAAAATTAAGATACAATTAATACAAAACGAAATTCACTTTGAAACGAAAGGTTTTGTGCTTTCTGTTTGATGTCTATGTGAAAGTTTCAAAGCATATTTTAGTGCCGCTTTCAGAGCGCTCACGTCCGTAGTGCTGAACTGTCGAGTCTGTAACATTGTTTTTTCCTCATAAATGCGAACACGAAAAATAAAATAAAATAAAATGAATATTTTATGTAGCCTGTGGAGACTGAGAGCCAACCCTTCTTCATCCAGTGGGTAGTAGCCTACTTGTGATTTGCGCAGTGTAATTCACAGAATTGATTTCTCTGCTACAAGCCTCTGTCACGTATTGTGTGAGCTTGTGACTATTGCAAGCGCACAGCTGAGAAGTCCTTATTATATTGTCTGCTATATTTACTTCTTATTTATTAAGGCAATTGGTTGATGAAACATTGATTAAAATGCGTGGCGCGAGCGATCTCCGACAGTAAACTGATTCTGCTTTGTCTCGGGTAAACAGCTGTTGCGACGCGAGCAGTAACGGCCGCGTCCGGTGTGTAGACACAGTGTTAAAGCTCATTCTGCCTGATAACGCTACGTTACAACATCAAGCAATATTCCAAAAATTTATATAATTATAACACTTCATATAGGGCCATTTTGCATTACGAGTAGCCTAGTTTCACGTTTAGTACATTTTGCTTACTAATTATTTAAAATAGTATAAAAGTACTGTACATATGTAATTAAAAACGTTTTCATTATGATATTATTAATTTGACTTTAGTAAAAAGATCTGAGTTCTTCCTCCACTGGTAGAGATTAGAGGAATTAAGAGTAAAAATAGAAGATAATAAGGTTTTGTCAGTGACACCTTTTATATATTTATTGATACAAGTTATGACTAAATTAAAAGACAAAGTCGTTAGTGAAGATTATGCAACAGTATTTATAATATAATATAATATAACATGCAATGCAAACTAGTTTGGTTACAGCTCAACTGTATAATTCTCATTCTATCATTCCCCCTGCCTCCATTACATATCTGTGTCACACAAGTGTTTGATCACCACATTTAAGTGATCATTGCAAAACGTTTATATAAAATATATTTATTCTGTTTATAGCTACTGTGTAAAGTACCCATCAAAAGTTTGTACACACCAATAGGAAAGTGTCCAAACTTTTGACTGGTATACTGTACTATAATACACATAAATAATATTGCTACTGTATTATAATATACACATAAATAATATCGGCCGATATATCGGTATCAGGCTTTTTTTACTCCCTAATATCGGTATCGGCATCGGCCCCCAAAAATCCATATCGGTCGGGCTCTAATTCGTATGTGTTACCGCAAGTCTGCGTCAGATTAGTGACGACTAATATTTGGCACTAATTCAAGTATACTTGTTTCACAAAGACAAGAAGTGAATTTCTGTTTAGAACAGCTAAAATGCTGCTTGACCGATCTAAATCTGGGTGTGTCTTAACTTTAGATAAGTGTACGTGTGAAAAAAACCCACGGCATGGCCAATCCAAAGCTATTATGCTATTATAAGAGAAGTAAAGTTGGTCTGCTTATATCTGTAGTAGTGGCCATACCTCTACTGAAGTACACGTTACTTTAAGTTCAAGTGTCTACTAAACCACAGGACTTTACCAAAATTGGAACTAAATTATTTTGCCACGCGGAAAAGACAGTAACGCGCAGAGACCTTCACACGTTCTATCGGATACCGCCATTGGACCGATTTAGACGGGCTTACAACGTCTTTAGTTTGTCAAGAGATTTAAAGCACCGTTTTTGAAGAGTGCGCATGTGCGAACATGCTCTAGTGCGTAAGAACGAGCCTATGATTGAATCTGGAAATAAAGCAAAATAACTGAGAAAAATGAGAAATAGTCCTCAGATGTCATGTTCGTAATTTATAGCAAAACATCTAGCGTTAATTAGATCTCAAACATATTAATTAAAGAAAGTTATTACTCCAACACCTGTGTGACGTAATAAACCAACGTGGTTGAACGACCAATTTGCGACAATACGGTTTCGGGAAACAGTCGGGACTAGCTAGTCTATTTCTTCAGCGATGCAGCGTACTATAGTAGTGAAGCAGCGAGTTACAGCGTTGTACGGGAAACACACCCCTGATTGTTATGTTTAAAGAGGTCATATTATGCTTTCATGCTTGGTTATTGCTATTGGGTTTTCCTGCTTGAATGTTGATTATTTTCCTCATATTCTCCATTGTTGCGTCTCCTCTCTTCCCAGTCTGTCAGTAACGCTCTGTTTACTTCCTGTCTCTATGAAGCCCCTCCTCCTGAAAAGCACACTGTGCTCTGATTGGTCGGCTGGATCAGTGTGTTGTGATTGGCCGAGCGCTTCGAGTGTGTTTGGGAAATGTCCCGCCCCTTACCATAACCACCAGTTTAACACACTACTAACTAACTCAACCAGGCCCCGCCCCTTTATTCTGCGTATGAATTATTATAATGAGGAATATTGTGACGTATTCGTTCCCGGAAGAAACTCAAGATACAATGGAGGCGTTTCAGGAGTTCAGAAACACTGACACTGATATAGAGAATAACTTAGAGCTTTTTCATGCTCAAACAGCAACATTACACACTAAAAATATGTGAAAACAGCAGAATATGTTTAACAGATGAATTTGGTCACGGTACATTTTAGGGTGCTTTCACACCT
This sequence comes from Gila orcuttii, assembly GCA_026230005.1. Classification (NCBI taxonomy): domain Eukaryota; kingdom Metazoa; phylum Chordata; class Actinopteri; order Cypriniformes; family Leuciscidae; genus Gila; species Gila orcuttii. The sequence goes on from JAPDVR010000016.1 coordinate 40,274,290, forward strand.
GCCTCATTTAGTTCGGTTGAATCGCACTAGAGTTCGTTTTCCCCCTTGGTGCGGTTCGTTTGGGCAGGTGTGAATGCAGCAATCGCACTCGGGTGCGCACCAAAAGCGGACCAAACAAGCGTACCGAGACCTCCTCGAAGAGATGGTCTCAGTACGCTTTCAAGCGAACTCTGGAGCGGTTCGTTTGTGGTGAGAACGTGATCCGACCTCCAACAGACCCAACTGCCAAAGAACTGCGCATTTTTGGACTAAACCAGCTGCCGTAGTCAAACAAAATTATTATTTAGATTGTCAATAGCGCTCCCTTTAAGCCACGACTGACTTACTCTCACTAAAATCTCATCATAAACACTGAAGTTGTCCGCACTGCAGAGTGAATTTCTCATTTATATCGCGTCTAGACTTTGTTGTTTATGGGGGGATTTGCGAAAGGATAAAGCTCGTGCTGATTCTGAACATACATTGTGAGCGAATTCTCCGCATGTCTGCCGGATTTTCCTCTTTGTTTACTTCCGGGAGTTCTTTTGGAATTTTCCCGCACGTTAATTCTGACCAATTTAAGTGCAGTTGTGGAAATGTTCAAGACACATCTGGCCAACGAGTGATGTGGATGTTGTCACGTGACTGCATTTTGGTTCGTTTCATCAACTCATCAACTGATTCGGACCAGAGCAATCAGTGTGGTGTGAAAAGGAACCAAAACGCCTGAAAATGATACAAGTATAATGAACCGAACTACAGGTGTGAAAGCACCCTTAGTCTCTGCAAATTAAATAAGAATGTACAAATTGTCACACAGTAAAAAAAAAAAAAACCCAAAAAACACGTTGGGTTATTTTTTTAACCCAACCTTTGGGTTACACATATTGGGTCACTATGTTGGGTTGTTTTCCAAAAATGTTGTGTCATTTTTAAAATCGTTGGGTAATTTCTAGTAATAACCCGGCTGTTAGGTTAAATGCGTATGTGTGTATTTTGAATTTATGTACACAATTATGTGAATTTAATTTACATTAAATTCTAGAGTCCACAATATTTAGTTTATAATTTAAAAATATATTTGTTAAAACATATTTATTGTTTTATACAAATAAACAATCTGTATTTGAAAACAAAGTATATTTTATTTATTAAAATAATGTCATAAATAAAAATAAATAGTTAAACTGTTGGGTTACTTTTTACCCAACTGGCTTTTAACCCAATGCATTGGGTTAAAATAACCCACAGTTGGGACGGTGCTATACCACCCCATAGTTGGGTTACTCGTTGGGTTATTTTTAACCCAACATTATTAAGTGAGCATGCATTTGCCTGAATATGAAACACTTTCCCAGAATCTGTAGTAATTAAAAACCGCTTCAATCCACCCGTACTCTCTATACAGATCTGTTTTGTAATAGATCATTTGTACATAATTTGTACGAAGCCTCAAATGTTCATATAAGCGAGAAGCGTTTGGCAGCACCGCAGGCAAATGGCCATCAGCAAGTGTTGAACCTAAAGATTGAGAGACGTTCATAAGAGTTATGCTCCTTTTCTCTGAATGTGTAAAATGCATATGTGATTTATTTAACAGCTCTCTTATTGTGTTGAAAATCTCATTTCAATCACACATGGCAGTGCATGATTTAAGAATGCATTGTTTAATGGGCTTGCCATTCCCAAATTTAAACTAATTCAATTAATCAGCAAAGCATTCAGTGTGCCTGATGTCTGAAACTCACTTAGGCAAACAAAGGCCTTTTAATATAAATTTTCCACAAGATTTCTCTATTGATTTGGTGCAAAATGATTTGTGTGATACATTCACGCCAATCAATAAAGGCCAAGTCAATAGTGTTTATAAAAAATCATAGCTCCATAGATGAAGTGTCAGGCAACTTCAGCTTAGCATTGACCCGCAGCGTATACTACATTGGAAAATACACTCATAAAAATCCACTTGGCACATCATTTCCCGAATGACCTGTTTGATGGGTCTGACCAATACATTGCATTTATTGGTTAACTGATAAAGCAAACTTTTTATACCTGTAATGATTATGGTAGTAAAGTTATAAAAACTTCAGATGCACAGTGGAAGTAGCAAAAGTTTGTGTTATAAGCAGAGCAGTCCTGTGGTTTTTATGATAGGGAACCATATATTCTCCATGATAGGGAGCATCAGCAAATCTACAAGAGGGCCGGACGACTTAAAACTATTCAAATTAATATATTATTAATATTAAATATACATTTATATTAAAAATTAATATATAATTATTGTCTTTTTTTTTTTTTTTTTTACTGTTTTAGTTTATAAAAAGATTAAAATCAAACAGCTTCATCATAATTATAGCAGAAATATCTTACCTTACCCAAAACACACTGCGTTTCCACCGTCGGGCCTGAAGCTCCTCAGCGCTTCACTAACACACACACACCTCTCTGAAACAACACACTAACCCATCATTTCACCAGCACATGGAAGGTTGATCAGAAAGAAATCACTGGAAACTAGCGAGATCGCAAAACAAACATGATAAAAGTGACCGTTTGTTGACATTATTGTTGACATTACCTAAAGATTTAAAACCTAAGCATTGATGTTTTACCACAGGTTTACACTAAAAAGTGATACATTGATCATAATGAATTAACTTGTGTCAAGATTGCACATTAGTCACTCATAAATAAAGTGATATTTACTGTTATTTCACAAAAGAAAGAGAACACGTACTTATTCAGTCACGTCTGTTTCTGTTTGTTTAGTCACAGGACAGTATGTTTATATCACATTTGGAAAGAATGATCATTTCTACAGATTTTCCACCAATAATCTGACTTGAGTAGCTTAAGCACTCTCTCCAGTCCCAACTCAGTTTATTTTCAGTCAGAGAAACAGAGGAAACTCCCGAAAAACCAGAGTTAAATATGAATATCAGAGTCAAGTCAAGTCAAGTCAAATATATTTATATAGCTCTTTTCACAATACAGATTGTATCAAAGCTGCTTCACAGTATCAATAAAACAACTTAACAATGTTTGTTTATTACTGGAAAAAATACATCCAAGTTTGGTAGAGCTGATCAATGGTATGATTGGTTAAATAATTTGAATATCCCCAACTGAGCAAGCCAAAGGCAACAGTGGCAAGGAACCGAAAATCTCCATCCAGTGACCTAATGGTGTCCTAACACCCCATCAGATGACCCAATGGAGAAAAAAAAACCTTGGGAGAACCCAGGCTCAGTCGGGGGCCAGTTCTCCTCTGGCGTTTATGAACTAGAGGCCGAATTTACAGTAACTGTAAGATAAAAAATTTATATGAATGCCTGGCTAAATAGATGCGTCTTCAGTCTAGTTTTAAACTGGGAGAGCGAGTCTGAGCTACGAACAATATCAGGAAGGCTATTCCAGAGCTTCGGAGCTAATTGTGAAAATGCTCTGCCTCCTTTGGTGGATCTGGATATCCTAGGAATGACCAGAAGCCTCGAATCTAGTGATCTTAAAGAGCGCGATGGATTGTAAGGCGATAGAAGATCTGTTAAATAGACTGGAGCTAAACCATTTAGAGCTTTATAAGTCAAAAGCAATACCTTGTATTTAATACAGAACTTTATAGGTAACCAATGAAGTGATGATAAAATCGGTGTTATATGATCATATTTTCTTGATCTAGTAAGAACTCTAGCGGCTGCATTTTGGACTAACTGTAGCTTGTTTATTGAAGATGCAGGACAACCAGCTAATAAAGCATTACAGTAATCTAGTCTCGAGGTCATGAATGCATGAACTAACTTTTCTGCATCAGAGACTGATAGCATATTACGTAGCTTAGCAATGTTTCTAAGGTGGAAAAAGGCAGTTTTTGTAACATATGAAATATGCTTTTCAAAAGACAGGTTGCAGTCTAATGTAACACCCAGGTCTTTTACTGTAGCGGATAAAGTAACAGGGCATCGTACTGTGTTAAAGTCGTGCTGTGAAAGGTTTTGTGGATGGTTTTTAGAACCGATAAGTATTACCTCTGTCTTGTCTGGATTTAATAAAAGAAAATTACGCGTCATCCAATCTTTTATATCTTTAACACAATCTGTCAATTTGGATAATTTAGCGTATTCATCTGGCCAGACAGTCAAGTATAAAGAGACGAGACGTACTGAGAAATAAAGTATAAACATGATTGTGATAGCCTATATGATTTGTCTGATTTCTTCCAGCGGTCGTATTTACCATGTTTACTATGGTAATGTTAGCACACATAGTCTTTTGCATCGCGTATATTATAAATATTTCTGCTTTATACAGTGTTCAGAATCCACATCGGATCACGAACAAGTTATTTCAAACACTCGCTGCTGTCTGAAAGTGAGTTTTGATCTAAAATGATGTTAAAGTGTTTAATGCTGATGTTCGCTGGTATATGGGATCATCCGGCGCTGTCGTCTCCAGACTCAGGTAAACTCCTCCTCTGTTCATGATCACTCCTCAAGCCCGAGCTGGCCCGCTTTGGACCGAGGTATCTGGCTTTGGGCCCGACACTGGAAACGAGGCTAATGTAAAATGTCATTGTAAAAAAGTTGAGAACCATGATTTTTAGATTTCCACAGCATAAAGGGAAGATCTTACTGATTTATGAATGAACCGCTCATGTTAAAATCATCCTGGTCTGCTGACATTTGTTATGACATCCGCTTTAAACTTTGCAATGCTCATGATAACTTTCGTTAACTTTGCAATAAGTAAATCCACTTCACCAGCTAATTACTCTTCAACAGCGATGCCATAGAAATATACAGAGCTACCGCAAAAACAGAACTTCAAACACTAATCTTTACACAAGTCTGCGCTTGTTTCTCTGGTGCATAAGGTCTATATCTTTATCGTTATACAGGTGAAACTCGAAAAATTTGAATATCGTGCAAAAGTTATAATTTTAATGATTATGTCTTACAGCTTATGAAAAACCCAAATTCAAAATCTCAGAAAATTAGAATATTACATGAAATCAATAAAAAAAAAGAATTTTAAATACAGAAATGTCGGCCCTCTGAAAAGTATGATCATGCATATGTATATAGTTATATATACTAAATGTATTAGTTTCACCTTTTTATTTGAATTACTGAAATACATGAACTTTTGCACGATATTCTAATTTTTCGAGTTTCACCTGTAGTTATCACTCTTGGTGTGAACGGCCCTTTACAAAATAGCGTTACTCCTTCAAAATTAACTAATTGGGTTACTTGGTTACTTTTTATGGAAAGTGAGTGACTACTTTTGCGTTAGTTTTTCTCGTCATGGGCTGGGCTTGCTTGTTTGTTTTTTAATGACAAAAAAAAAAAAAAAAATAATGCTCAGGCTGAAGGAAAAGTAAATTCACGTCTGTACAAACAAACCTTTCAGCTGTGCTGCTGTTCTGGACCGCAGAAGAAGAAGAAACCTCAACACTCTTCCATAGCAATAAAAACAAAAGAATAAAGCACAAATGTGATGCTTAACTAAAGTCATTATGGTTACTAAAGCTACTAATACAAAGTAACTTGAGTTACTTATTTGAAAAAGTAACTCAGATATTTAGTTGTAAATTGAAAAATCACTTTACTAGTTACTTGAAAAAGTAATCTGATTACGTAAGTAGGGTAACTTGTAATGTGTTACTGAGCCTCAATGGTCATGTGTTCAGTTCTCAAAGAACCCTCATACTGATCAAATGAAGAAAAAAATTATAAAATTAATAGGATTGACCCATAGTTACATAGTTAGGGGGGACAAAATCTACAATTATCTCTTTAAAATATCTTACATATTCTCACATTTCTCCTCAAAATGTTTCAAATTGTGTTCAGACAAAGTTAAAAAGATCTTAATATGGAATCAAACATTTCTCATCAAATACTTGCCAGATTACATGATCTGAGTTTCTGCATTAATTGCACAGCTCTTTGCACTGTATATGCCAACAATTATCTAATTAGCATCTGTTGTATTCATTCTAATGAATTTTAGTATGCACATCTGAGACGACGTTGATAATTATTTATTTTTTTACGTAGAACTCAGTGTCCAGATCTCTGGAGCAGTAAAAGAGAAACCTTTGAGCAATTTCATTTTTAATGGAATTTGCAGAACTTAGTAAAACTTGGGTCTTGCAATGTTTACAGTTGGTCAATATCACCATTTACTGTTATTTGCACCTTCAACATATTTATATAGTATATAAAAAACAGTCATACCAAAAATTTTTCAGAAACCTTCAACATTTCTCACATTATCACAGTTTATTCACTATAGTTTAGAAAATGGTGATAAAATATGACAAGAACTCAGAGTTATTAAATCAGTTGATATTTCACTGGTTTTGTCCGTCCTTCTGTTAGACTGTCTCACACATGAATTATGTTGAATATCTGTCAGCTGTTAAATTTAACTACACAATTAGATAATACCAGTTTAGCTCAACCAATCACCAAGCAATGCTTCATGTTGTTCAGTCTGTGCTGTAAAAATGTCACATTAGCAATTAAAGAAAAAACACTTCAGCAAAACATGATCAGCTCAAAGTGTCCGAATCATTTTTGGTCCCAAATTTTTATAAATTTTAATGGTTGTCACTGTATGAAGAATTTCTGGTTATAAAATGTCACAGTTTACTTTATTTTGCTCTCCTCACTTACATAAATGAACTATAGTGTCCTGCACACACTAGTAAAAACATATCAAAAATGATATCTGGTGTCTGAATAATTTTTGGTTTGACTAGATGGTTCTGTAAATTATTTGAATCCTTGTATTACATATAATGAAATGATTCCACAAAGCGCTTGTTTCCGTGTGAGCGAGTAGGCCGAGCGCAGCTGAACTGTGGACAGAGGATTGTGGGAGCCTGTTTTGGGGTCAGTCTGGCCAATTGCACTGGGCCTGCTTGGCTGGGTTTGGTAGGGTAAAGTAATGTCAGCGTGAGGACGATGATAAATTGTGTTTGTTTAAGCCATCATTACGTTGTACTTTTCTTCATGGAGGTCAGTATTTAATAACAGTTGGAGTTGATTGAGGCGTGGGCGTCCCCACTGGTCAGCTGAGGTGACGGGCCATGACTGCAAACATGGAGATATTACAGAGCCGGGATGTTGTCGTAATCTCACACAATCTGCTGCCTGCTCTAGTGTGTAATGTCCTGCTGAAAACTTTCGCTCAGGGAGACCCATGAAGGTTGGGGGGGGAAAGTGGGTAGAAATCTGGGGGCTAGTTGCTTTAAATTACAGCCGACCAGTGCACTAAGTGAACAACCTCTTCACCTCAGCACTTCATAAACTCAGGATTAAACGGTTAAAGTCTTTTGTGACGTATATTCGACCTGAAACGCTTCAGGAACAAGAACAAATGTAGGGCGGGGCTTGATTTTGTCTGTGGGGAATTAATTTGATGATTGGATGGTTGTGGTTTGCTATTGGCTGATCTCATGTGAGTGACAGGTTATAGCCCCGCCCTCGTCATCAGAGAAGAGAAGAGATGCCGCTGAAGTTATTCTGATTCAAGATTACCAGAAACATTAACAAAAAGTAATGATGTGCTCAAAATAAATCATTTATAATAATCACTGCAATGGGCCTATTCCATTCCTAGCTCTTTAAAGCGGAATGGATTCTGATTGGCTGTCAAAGTTTTTATCATTCATCAGTTAAAAAAAAAACTGTTCCTCTGTGTCATTGTAAATAGGTTATCACGAATAAATAATGTTGCAAATAGAGGTGCAAATCTTTTTTTTTTTTGCTTTGTCATTATGGGGTATAGAGTGTAGATTGATTTGAAAATTTTTAAAAGCATTTTTGCACAACATTGTAGGGGTATGAATACTTTTGCAAGGCACTGTAGTTGTGATGCGGACTTCACTATTCTCATATAATTAGAACAGTTATTAAAACTTTAGTTATTGGGGACAAGTGACCGTCATAAAAGTATTTGTCATTGAATCATTCATTCAAGAGATTTGTTCAAAAATGCTGATTCAACCAGTAATGAAACAAGTGAAGAATTTACGATTGAGTCATTGAATCATTTATCCATTCAGAGTAATTAATTCAAACTATAGTCTCTCATAGCCAGATCTTTACAGTCTATATTCTCAAATATACTTTATTTTCAAACTATCATAATGGTGTTATTTTAATGACCTCATCTGTCGACATGATGCCACTGATCTCAGATCTGCTGCAAACACTTCCACATCACTGTGATCTGATGCTTTCTGAACTGCTGTTTTCTCATTTTTGTTGTGTTTATTGTGAGAGGAAAGTGTGCAGCACATATTTACATATTCATGTAAACGTCGCTCTCATTAGCGTGGATGGCGTCTGGATGTTCACTAACAGAATATCTCTGCAAAGGTATTTCACACGTCTGTTTACATCTCAGCGAAAAATGAAAAAGACCTTGAGTATAGGTATAGGCGTGAGTATATCGGGTATTGAATCACGTTCAGTCTCTTGTGAGTTGTGTGCACGAGTGCGAGCAATAGGTGCTGCTGCAGTTCACTTAACAGCCACCGGTGTCGCTAATAACAAGGGCTTCTGAATTATACATATAACATCCCTTTAACACTGATAAATCGTAACAATCAAAGTGTCAAGCAACTTACATTGTTGCATTCTCAGCCCTGCCTCTGTTCTGGTATGGGATGCCCACTCTTCTTGATCCATTCAATTCTTTTTTTATCTTGTTGAATATCCTGTTTAACTGGAAAATACGTGACATTTCAGAACTAAAATAACTAACATGATAGTTATCATGGTCTTGTTACATGATAACATGCAATGGCATCGTTACACTGACAGCATTACTTACCGCTGACTGTACTCACTTAATAATATTGGGTTAAAAGTAACCCAACAAGTAACCCAACTATGCGGTGGTATAGCACCTTCCCAAATGTGGGTTATTTTAACCCAGTGCATTAAGTAACCCAACAGTAAGGTTAACTATTTATTTTTATTTAACAAATAAAATATACTTTGTTTTCAAATACAGATTGTTTATTTGTATAAAACAATAAATATGTCTTAACAAATATATTTTTAAATTACAAACTAAATATTGGGGAGTCTAGAATTTAATGTAAATATACACAATTGTGTACATAAATTCAAAATACACAACTGAACATACAACATGCGTATTTAACTCAACAGCCGGGTTATTACTAGAAATTACCCCACGATTAAAAAAATTACCCAACATTTTTGGAAAATAACCCAACATAGTGACCCAATATGTGTAACCCAACGTTTTTTACTGTGTCGCAATACAAACACTAGTTAAGAGGTAACGGAGGGCTAATAGAGGCTTCTCGCCGGGAAACGGCTGTCAGCGGCCTGTCACCTGTTCACTATCCCATCACCATCTAAACAGTGTACTTCTGCTGGGGACATATTCTCCGCTCGAGTGGAGAGTGATGGAGATCTAACCCAGTCATCAACCCCCCTCCAATGATGTGACCTGCCAGATATCCTTTAGCTCCTCCACCACACAATGGTCATCCCACCAGATACACAATAAACAAGCAGATATCAGCCTCTGTTAAGGGAGTTTTAGGACAGGAAAGTGATTCTTTCAAGCTGTCAGATGAAATCATGTGTTTTTCTATGATGGCCAGACACTCGGCCAGTGCACTTTCACTGACATTTATGAAAACATGACAAAGCTGCTTTATAGGAAATACTATACATAATGTATTATGTAAGCAATAAGATAAGAGAGGCAGTGCTATATTGTTAATATAGTCACGAGGCAAATTCTTGATAACACATTTTTGATAACACTTTACAATAAGGTTCAGCTTTATTTATACTTAAAAAGGGCCTTTATTTTAAAGAGCACCCCATGTGCATTTAGTGCCACCAAGTCAGAATGAAATGAAAAGTCTGCTTATTTTGTAAACGCATGTATAAGTTTCCCTTTCGAAGGGAACTCAACAATACGTCAACGACGTTATGGGGGGAACGCCTCAGGCGTGACAGGTGTCTGAAATCACTATCAAATCACGTCAATCATATTGACCGGCGACAGCCCGTGAATCATTAGCGTGAATGATTAACGTGCGACCTGGAAGTATAAAAGGGCGCCTTGCAAACATGACAAATCATCTCATCGTCTTCAGGGACTGTCTGTTTGAAAACGCTACTCAATGAAACGGTAAGAAAATTAAATGTACAGCACACGAGTGTGCTTTTCCTGCCTGGGAGAAGAGCGTGCACGGGAGGTTCTCGAGGGAATCCTCTGTGTGAACTGTGAGCGTTTTTCTCTTAAAACGCTCCGCTCTCGTCTGGCCCTCTTCTCGAGTGAAGGGGGTTCAACGTCTGGTCCTCGTGGTCCCGCTCGTGCCGAGGCAGAGCGGCGACTTGCATCATGGGCTTCCAGATAGAGCTCGTCGATCATCTTGAGAGTGCTGTAAACCTCTCAGATGATTCGACGGCTGACGAGGGCGAACTGCAGGTCGATGATGAGGATTTTTCACCGACAGTTTCCTGCAGTTGCTGCTCTTCAGGACGAGCAGGAGATGGCTGAGGAGGTTTATAATCAGGTAGATCCTGAACCCTCTCAGCCACCCTGCCCCGTGTATGCAGGTCTGGTGGATGTTGTGGAGCGCGCCGCCAACAGGCTGTCGCTGCCATGGCAACGCGCTAGAGGAGAGACCGCTCGCGGTAGGCTCGGCGATCGGTTTCTCCCCGGCCATACACCACAAGCTCAGGTGAGCCTTCCATTCCTTCCTGATCTTCACACAGAGATCTAGAGGGCATGGAAGAGCCCATACTCTGCCAGTATTCACTGACATCAGCGGGTTAATTTCGCTGATGTTGAGGGGATCGCAGAACATGGGTATGTGTCGATGCCGCCCATTTGACGAGTCGTTTGCGAACTATCTCGTGTCTGGGCAGGTGTCGACACTGAGAGCTCCATTTCTGCCATCCAAACCGCTAAAGACAACAGCGCGTTTGAATGGCAGAGCATACACGGCAGCAGTTCAGGCTGGTGCTTCCCTGCACACCATGGCGGTGCTGCAGGCATACCAGGCCGACCTGCTGCAGGATCTCGACCAGGGGGCAGGGATGTCCCCTGAGGCGGTTACTGAGCCGCGCCGAACCACGGTTCTTGCGCTCCGGGCCACCAAACAGACTCCTGCCACGATCAGTCGGTCGATGGCGCGATGGTGGCCACGGAGAGACAGCTTTGGTTAAACCTGGCCGACGTTGAGGAGAAAGAGAAGGCCTTTCTCCTCGATTCGTCGGTTTGGCCCTCTGAACTCTTTGGCCCCTCCGTGGAGGCGGTGCTTGGGAAGTTCAGGGAGGCGAAGGCGCGCTCAGCTGCTTTTAGGACCTGCATACCGCTGAGATCCGGTTCCACGCCCAGGCAGGCGGGAGGGCCTGGCCCTTCACGGTCTGAGGACCGTAGACAGGGCCAGAGAGCCAGTGTCGCCTCTCGTGCACCCCCTCCGTGGAGGAACAGGGCGCAGAAAAGGCGTGACTCCCGCAAGAAGAGGGATCTGAGGGAGGTTATCCAGCACAAGCGCATACAGCGTCGCTGATGGATAATCTCCCCGGAGGGCTTCATTAAAGAGAAATCCAGCCCTCTCCTCTCTTCTGACTCCCCAGACGTTCATTACATCAGGCCTGGGGCTGGGCCTGTGATAAGAACGATGTTCCAATGGCCCGCCTAGGCTTGGTTAGTAGAAACGCCTCTTTCAGGCATGTAAAGTGGGGACCCCAGGTTCATAAAGAACTATCTGGCGAGTCTTCACTCCGCATGCCGCAGGTGAGCTGACTGGTCTTTTCAAGAGTAAATTTTTGTGAATTAAAATTCCGAAATGTATCTCTCTACAGACCTCGTTCCCTATATAGAGCTATGGGGTCATGTCATTTGCCATGTCATCAGGTAATAAGGTAAGAGAGTTTCCTGGATTATTAGGGCCCTGAAGTTCCCCATTAGGTGGCCAGAACGATAACTATGTTAGCCTTCGGGCTGTTAGCCACCTCAGGGTAGAGTAGTTGGTCTCTCTCTTAGAATTTGTAACTTAGAGTGTTGACTGACGTTAGAGCTTCAGATAGATCTTATGTCTGGCTGTGCCAGGGATAATAAAGGCGCTCTGCTAAAAATTTAGCATTGCTTCCTCTGAACCTTCACTTTGTGAATGTAGGTTTCTAGCATCCCTGTATAAACAGCCTCCTCCCATGGGAGTCGTTAGGCCAAGGCCCGCCCCCTTCTCTGCATTCTGGGATGATTAGGGTTAGGCCGTCTTTCGCTTCACGAAGAAGACTGGGTTTCCTGCCCGACCCTGCCATGCAGAACTGGCCTACGGATTTAGGCCGCCAGTTTAGGCTTCACTCACCTCGCTGAGCTACTGCTCGAGCACTAGGTTGTAGGTGGTTGGCTTTCATTCAAGCCCCACTCCCCTAGGTTGGGCACAGATAAATTTCTGTCACCCCTAGAGCCGCTGGCAGGCCCGCACCCTGGTAACCTCAGGGTGAGGTGTGAGTATCCCCCTGTGATACAGGGTAGGTCTGAGGTCTTCACTCCCAGTTCTGTTTTATCCTACCTCGCACCACTATGGCTCGGGTCGAGTATGAAGTGAGCTTCACTTCTTCTTTGGTTGAAGTACGCTCCCCTGAAGCCAGAGCATTGCCCTGAGCTGACGCCCACGCATAGATGGTAGGCCCCTGACTAACTGGGGCCTCCACTGAGGCAGAGTGGCGTATGTTGTACTCCCCTTGTTTTGAGGGTGCTAGCTTTCTTGCGGAGTACACTGCCATGAGCAATGTGATTAGGCACCAGGATGCTGTAGGCGCTGTGTAAACAGCTTTTCTACCAACGAAGGCTGCGCCATTAGGTAGTAGGCCTCAGCAGGCCTCCTTGATTGGACAGCCCCCTAGAGGGCACTGTAGGCCAGCTCACTTTACGTGGTTGGCCTTGGTGGTTCGGGCAGTTGACTCACTGATGGGTATTAGGCCTTTAAACAGGCCTCCTCGGAGGTGAGTCCCAACATTGTGGGACATACCTTATAGCGCTACTGGAAGCCCATTAGTAAATTATGCTTGTGTAGTATGGTTCCCAACAGTGTACTTTATGGCAGAATATGACTTGCTATTAGCTAGTAGGCCCGACCAGGCCTCCCTGATAGGCGAGTCCCCAGCTGGCTGGCCTTAGCAGGCCACCTTATACTATCACCCGGACTCAGGGCTCAAAGCTACCAGTGGTTTTCAGGTAGTAGCCCACTCAGGCCTCCCTGAAGGTGAATTCCCACTTAAGATGGTTATCAGGTAGTAGGCCTCACCCGGCCGCCCTGAAGGCGAATTCCCACTTACGTTGGCTATCAGGTAGTAGGCCTCTCTTGGCCTCCTTAAATGTGAGCTCCCAAATATTGTGGCTGTCAGGTAGTAGGCCGCTCTGGGCCTCCCTGAATGTGAGCTCCCAAATATTTTGTCTGTCAGGTAGTAGGCCTCACCAGGCCTCCCTGGAGGTGAGTTCCCACATGCTGTGATTATCAGGTAGTAGGCTCCTCCAGGCCTCCTTGAATGAGAACGGTCAGGTAGTAGGCCTCACCAGGCCTCCCTGAAGGTGAGTTCCCACATGCTGTGATTATCAGGTAGTAGGCTCCTCCAGGCCTCCTTGGATGAGTACGGTTGGGTAGTAGGCCTCACCAGGCCTCCCTGAAGGTGAGCTCCCCACATACTGTGGTTGTAAGGTAGCAGGCCTCACCGGGCCTCCCTGAAGGTGAGTTCCCACGTACTGTGGTTATCAGGTAGTAGGCCTCTCTTGGCCCCTCTGAAGGTGAGCACCCCACATACTGTGGTTTTCAGGTAGTAGGCCTCTCTGGGCCTCCCTGAAGGTGAGCACCCCACTTACTGTGGTTATCAGGTAGTAGGCCTCACGGGCCTCCCTGAAGGTGAATTCCCACTTACGTTGGCTATCAGGTAGTAGGCCTCTCCGGGCCTCCCTGTAACGTTCCCTAGTGGTGCTGGGTTTATGAAGCTAGTGGTCTCTTGCTATCAGTTTCAGCTAGCCTTAATAGGCAGCTTCTGAAGGCGAGCTTGCGCCCTGGCTCGCTAAAGTGTTCATTCTCTGCTATTGGTTCCCTCTCGGAACTTTTTCTGCCTACAGCCTGGTTCGCCTACCAGGCAGACCTGTGCTCCCCTCACCGAGGCTCTCTATGAGCATGCGGCTTCCTGAGTCTGGTCAGACGGTCGTAGGCCTCTCGTGAGGCCTCCCAGTTAGATCAGCCCTTAGGCCTTCACAGGCCTCCTCAGTGGTTTGAAACACAGACACTGGGTTGATCCGTGGATCAAGTAGAGAAACTCCCCTCGCTAGCAAGGGTTGGAAAGCACTATGCTGAGTCATACTCTCCGGGATATCCCGTCTCTGAGATCCGGGCCGAGGGTTCACTGCCAGCTTCGCAGTCCCTCGGGTTGGATGCCTTACTTAAGGCTTTGTTGTCCAGAGGCTCTGTCTTCAGACAGACAGGATTTGGCCAGACTAAGTGTCTTTGTACTGACGCCAGGTCAGGCCGTCCTGGTGGCATTTCGAGGTGAGTACGTTCCCCTGAATAGTGACTGGCTGGGGTTCCTTCGGGTTCCCTAGCCACATTCCCTAGAAGGGACCCCTTCTAATTGGAAGCTGTGGTTCCAGGCCCGGAGCCGGCCCAGGTAGACCTTTCATTTAACCATGTTTATGAAGGTTTTTCTGTGAGGCTGTAGCTTGGGCTATGACCGTAGGGAATGCTGTCACTGACAGCCCAGTGTGACCTGAGGGTGAGTGGTCCTAGCGTTTCATTTGAAGTTGCTGGTTCTGACAGTTGTCACTGCCACTTGGCATGCACTCCCCTTAGCATGGCGGAGTTGGTATATCGTTCCCCATAACGTCGTTGACGTATTGAGTTCCCTTCGAAAGGGAACGTCTCAGGTTACGACTGTAACCTATGTTCCCTGAGAACAGGGAACGAGACAATACGTCTCCCTGCCATGCCTCGGGGCTTGCCTACCGTACAGTCCCTTGAGACGATAAGGTGATTTGTCATGTTTGCAAGGCGCCCTTTTATACTTCCAGGTCGCACGTTAATCATTCACGCTAATGATTCACGGGCTGTCGCCGGTCAATATGATTGACGTGATTTGATAGTGATTTCAGACACCTGTCACGCCTGAGGCGTTCCCCCCATAACGTCGTTGACGTATTGTCTCGTTCCCTGTTCTCAGGGAACATGGTTACAGTCGTAACCTGAGACGTTTTTTTTGTACTCTTTTTTTACCATTTTTTCTTTTGCGATAATCCGTTACACTCATATGTACATCACAATACAGAAGAAAAGATCTGACTCGTCTTCCATTTTATCGCGACTTGATTTAAAGTCTCCCTGTGGTGAAAATCCAGCTTTTAATGTTGTTTATATGTGTATGTGGTGTTTTTAATATGCTTTAAGACAAAGCATGTGTAAATTCATAAGTCGACAGCATTTCTGAGTATTTTCTGCTTAAAACTGCAGTGAACCAAAGACAGTCTCAAAAATACGGTTTGAAATCGCTGGTGTTTCTGACGTCACAAACTACCTTGTAACCAATCAGATCAACGTGTGATCGTCAACGAGTGGATCTCTGAGTGAGTGAGTGAGTGGAGGCAGGGCTCATTTGCATATTCATAGAACCGTGCATACTAAATGAGGCAAGGGTGTCGAGTTACATTCAAGATATTCTAAGGCATGAAGATATTTTCTTTCAAGGAAAAATTGTTTAAATATGTAATTTTGGTGATCAAAGATGCGTTTTAAGGGATAAAATGATTGACTACAGGGGGACTTAAAGTAACTTCATCACACATGTCCCTGTGTTAGTCTGTGTGACTCCAGAACGCTTGCTTTTGGTAAACTGCATTTTGTTAAAGTCTGTAATGCCTTTTGAGAAATCATTGCGATCCAAATGACATTATCTTTACATCTGTACCATAATCATTTTATCATCATTATGTTTATTTGAATGAATTAGTTGACAGTCAAGATGAGTGGATAGCGCGATAATGAAACATTTACACTGTGTATTGTCTGCAGTGTACCTGTGGAAGGCAAATGACAGCACAATCCCATGGTACAAATGGTTAGTATTTTAAATCATATTAACTCAATTATAGCTATATATTTTATGATTGCCAGGCTCACATTTATCACAAGTGCACTGAATGAGGTTATGTCAAACATCAGGCGCTGAAACTATGACACTTCATTAAACGGCGTCCATAGCGGGGTACTCAATCCCAATCCACCGGAGACTGCCCGATTTTATCAAAAGCCCTGGAAATTGAAGCCATCACTATAAGATGTCTGGGAATTAAAGCAGTTCAGCCAGCCAGGGAGATAGAGCTTTTACAACACAGATCTGGGATTTTTTTGTTGAAGACATTATGCATTGAAGGAAAGGCATCCTATCGGGAAAGATATTACTGCATTTAGAAAAATCTTTTTTTGAGAAATGGCCGTCCCAGAAATGGTTAGGAGAGACAACGATGTGATAATGCTGTGACAAATGTGCCTGAATGTCCACAGAACAGACTGGGATTTGAAAACTTTTGATTTATATCGTCATTTGAAATATATCTCTGTTTGTTTGCCATGGATTTAGGCTATACATAGCTTTTTTGTTGTATTTCTTTCAAGTTATTTAATTTGTCATACACTATTACAAATAAAGGTTCTTTATTGCCATTGATGGTTCCATGAAGAACTTTTAACATCTATGGAATCTTTCCATTGGACAAAAGGTTCTTTATTCTGGAAAAAGGTTCTAAAAATAGTTCGGTAACACATTCTATGAAGTCCATGCTTATAAATAAGTATAAATGCGGCTATTTATAAAAGTAAGTATTACTATTCTGTAAATATATTTATACAGACTCATTAAGACATATACTGCATTAAAAGAACCGTTATAGCTACATTTACATTATTTATATAATTACTTATAAAGTCATGCATTTGCTTTTTCAATGCACATGCTCATAATCCGTTATATACTGATTTATAAATGATTGAAAATAATTCCAGAGACACTTGTTTGCTGCACCAATTAGTTATCAATTATGTCTTTAATGGCTGATGTTTGCATTGGAGGTCATGAATAGTGATCTATGATTTGTTAAATCTATATCTCCTCCGCCATATGCATATTGCTTATATCAGTTTAGAATTATACCTTAAAAATATTGTTGCAGTATTTAGTTAGTTTGTAACATTAAAAAAGATAAACATTTTTAACTGTTTGTAGTAATGATTTCTGTTTTCCCCCCATTATTTTATCTCAGGAATTATGTTTCATTAGTTGCATTTACAAGTAAAAACTTGTAGAGATTTCTTAACATTTGCTTTTGGAAAATTGCATATATTTTCACTTTACATAAAGTCATCTATGATCTATTTATAGAGTTAGTAACTGTATTATCACTCACAATAAGTATTTATAAGAACACAATACAGCTATTAATATCAATATATTCACTTATTCGACAGAAATAAACCTGAGTTACTAAAAAGGCATTGTAACTATAATAAAGCAGGCTGCATCTTTATAAATGCATTCATGGAGCCACACGAGACTAATTAATATTATAGATCAGTGCATAATGGATTATGAGCATACGCATTGAAAAAGAAAATGCATGACTTATAAGTAATTATAAAAATAATATAAATGTAACTATAACTGCTCTTGTAAAGCAGTATGTCTTAATGAGTCTTTATAAATGTATTTATAAAATCGTAATACCTATAAATAAGTATAAATGGAGCTATAATTCATAATAAGCATGGTCTTCATAGAAAGTGTTACCAATAGTTCTTTCAAAACCTTTATTTTTAAGAGCGTACCCTAAAAAAAAGTGAAATGCTAACTAAACAATCTCCCTTATGATATAAAAAAGATTGTCAATCGCGAGTTTGGTTTAACAGATAAAAGGAGAACATAATTTGTCACCAGGAGCTCGACTGCTCCCCTGATTTTGAAGAGCTCAGGTCAAAACAAATGACACGAATGACAACCAGCCTCTTATTTAGCTTTGCCCCGCGCCACAGAGGCCCATTCTAATGTGTGGCTCGTCTTGGCGGGGAAGGTTACACTGTACTCCATTGATTTAACTACCTCAGCCAAATGAATATAGCCGTAACCCAGGACATACATGTAAATTGAAATCAAGCAGCTGATGCATAAAACCACCATGCAGAACACAAATCGTCCCGTAGCCCTCGCCCTCTCTCCGGGACCACGGCACGGGAAATGTTTAAAATGGGAAGTATTATACAGCTCATCCAAATGAAGGATGTCCAGAGATGCATATAGACGGCTGCAACAATTCACGTTTGAAAATACACATCAGAATATTTAGATTTATGGCTCATCACTAATTGCAGGCTTTTACTTATTATTTTATGGGGCGGAAAAATAATAACCTAATACGTTTTATCTGTCTGCCACTAAGGTCAGGGTTGAGGGTCTTGGTTGCAGCTTTGTGAATATAGATAGAACAAAAATAAAGTCAAAGCAATCATCTCTATTAATAGAGAACAGTGGGTTGGGTAAACAATGTTGGGTTATTTTTTTTAACCCAACCATTGGGTTACAAATATTGGGTCACTATGTTGGGTTATTTTCCAAAAACGTTGGGTCATTTTTAAAATCATTGGGTATTTTCTAGTAATAAACTTGCTGTTGGGTTAAATACGTATGTTGTATGTTCACTTGTGTATTTTTAAAATTCTAAAAAAAAATAAATGCTGGGTTGTTTTAACCCAGTGTGTGGCATTTTAACATATGTGTGGATAAAAATGTAGTTTAAAATTTAACCCAACGGCTGGGTTTGTCCATATTTGACCCAAATTTGGGTTGAAACAACCCAGCATTTTTTAGAGTGCACAATTACGTATTTTACATTATATTCTAGACTCTCCAATATTTAGTTTGTAAATTAAAAATATATTTGTTGAGACATATTTATTGTTTTATACAAATAAACATTCTGTATTTGAAAACAAAGTGTATTGTATTTATTAAAATAATGTCATAGATAAAAACAAATAGTTAACTGTTGGGTTATTTTTAACCCAACTAGCTTTTAACCCAATGCATTGGGTTAAAATAACCCACAGTTGGGAAGGTGCTATACCACCCCATAGTTGTGTTACTCGTTGGGTTATTTTTAACCCAACATTATTAAGTGAGCTACTATTGGAGTATTTGAACTATACTATTGAACTATACCCTGTGTATTTAACTTGAAGGAGGGGCCTGAGCTGAGTCATATTCCTCATAAGTCAAAGTATACTGAATAGACTACAATTGGCA